>JANHGC010007307.1:246014-260042 GCA_027560395.1 Boaedon fuliginosus
GTAGGTAGGTAGGTAGGTAGGTAGGTAGATAGAGAGATAGAGAGATAGGATGATAAGATAGATAGATAGATAGATAGGTGGACATTAAAGTGGATGATCATAATAGTTCGCATAATAGGGTTCTCTAATATGGCTTACAACTAAGCCAGTCTTCAACCTTTCATGTGTTGGGGAAAAAACACAACTTTTCATGTGTTTCATTTATTCAAGCAAAAATTGCCACTAAATATTACAGTTGATATATTTTAGGCAAGTCACACTAACTTTAACATGAACCAGACGTCTGAATTGTAATTATAATTTGCTGTAACATTATGAAAAAAGCTTGTTTTTGTTCTTCTGGGTCATTTTTAAGATCCTCAATAGTTTTCTGAAGATATCCTGGGAGTTTCTGAAAAGTTTCAAGCTCTCTAAAATAAATATCTATTAACCAATGATTAGAAGAGTTCACATTAAGCTTATAACAGGCATCTGTCATCAGGAATGGATCTGAGCAACCAAGATTTTTAAAGGTAATAGGAAAAGGTCTAAATAAGTCATATACAGAACAAAGATTTAACAACATTTTGCAAAATAAGTTTATCCATAACTCTTTGTGTTGATTATAGAAATTATTTTGTACTTGAGCATGAAATTCCTCAACTGTCTGTTCTGGCTTCACAATATTCAAAAGACGTTGCTTAGTTGCTGGACATTTTATGTAATCAAGTGGTAACTTTCCTTTAGAATCTTTTTGTTGTAGCAATGTCGATCCTGTAGGAGACAAAACATCAGTCGGAAATTATACACACATGTAGACAGAAAGTACCTAAGAAAAGTCTGGACTCTCCATGAATCTTAAACATGAGCAACACAACAAAATGAAATTAAAAAAAACTAGATAGTGTAATTTAAATCAAGATTAGATGATGTTTTATAATGTGATTTTATCCTGTTAAGACACTCTACCATAGCTATTAAAAGGTATGTTACTGCATGATTTAGATCTCTTTTTTTTGGGTGTGGGGGAGTGCTTCATTGCACTCCCTAGAACCTCATAATCATATAAAAATTGAGTCATTTTTTTTCAAAACGGACGGCTCTTTTGTTTTAAATGTAACACAATTTATTCCTTAAAACCTTCTAATAATGCAAATAAAACTTGTCAGCAGCCAAGGTTGATGTGGACACCATCCAAGCCCCGTTCCCCTCCAAAAAACCTTTCCTGTTCTGAGCAAATGTTATTCGTTGTACATAGTTGTATGTATGAAAACAGGCTACAATTCTAAGAATATTTTCAGTTGTTTGCAAAACTCTAAGCATCCGGAAAGAATTGAAGTCAACTGAAACAAACATGCCTCCAATTCAACCATGTAATAATTACAAGGAAAAAAATAGTTTTGGAATGGGTTTCACAGTCCTCTACAGTTGACCATTATTGAAAGTAATCTCAAATATGCACCGAGACGGCATTGGTCACAATGGTGGATGACCTCTGGTGCGCCGGGAACAGGGGAGCTTCCTCTATCCTGGTGCTTCTTGACCTCTCAGTGGCTTTCAATACCATTGACCATGGTATCCTTCTGGGATTGGGAGTGGGGGGCACCATATTACAGTGGTTCACCTACTACCTCTCGGGCCACTCACAGTCGGTGTTGGTAGTGGGGCAGAGTTTTGACCCGAGGCCCTTGCTCTGTGGGATGCCCCAGGATTTGGTTCTCTTGCCTCTCCTATTTAACATCTACATGAAACCGCTGGGTGAGATCATCCAACAGTATGGGGTGGGGTATCATCAGTATGCTGATGATACCCAATTATACATTTCTGCCCTAGGCCAGACCAGTAATACCATCGAGGTGATGTCCCGGTGCCTGGAGGCTGTGAGGATATGGATGGGGACCAACAGGCTCAGACTAAACCCCAACAAGACTGAGTGGCTCTGGGTGTTGTCCCCATGTGGTCCAGTTGATTGTCCATCTTTAATTCTGGGGGGAGGGGGAAGATTGACCCCATCAGAATGGGTGCGCAACTTGGGAGTTCTCCTGGACCTGCAGCTGCAATTGGAATATCATTTGGCGGCTGTGGCCAGGGGAACCTTTGCACGGGTCCACCTAGTGCACCAGTTGTGCCCCTTCCTGGACCAGAAGGCTCTCCTTACAGTCATTCATGCCCTCATCACCTCTAGGTGCAACGGGCTCTACATGGGGCTATCCTTGAAAAACATTTGGAAGGTTCAATTCGTCCAGAATGCAGCTGCCCGAGTAATTAAAGGTGTACCTCAGTGCACCCATATAACACCACTCCTCCGTAAACTGCACTGGCTCCCAATAGCTTTCCGGGTGCAATTCAAGGTGTTGGTGATGACTTTTAAAGGCCTACATGGCTTAGGACCGGGGCACCTTCAAGATCATCTCCTTCCACCCTATGCCTCCCAGCGCCCCGTTAGATCCCACAGTTGGCCTCCTACGGGTCCCATCATCTAAGCAGTGCTGGCTGGCGGGTCCACGATTGAAACCCTTCCCTGTGGCAGCACCGGCTCTCTGGAATCAGCTCCCCATGGGGATCCAGGCCGTCCCTAATCTGTTAGACGACTGCCGGGCTGTGAAGACCTGGCTCTGCCAGCGGGCTTCGGACTAATGACTCCCCTTGTATGATTGCATAATATGTTTTGTGCATTGTATGTTCTCTGTTTTTAATATTTTTTATATTAAGCTAATTTTAGATTTTTTACTGTTTTTGATTTTAGAGTTTTTTTGTTATAATTCATGATTGTGAGCTGCCCAGAGTCCTGTGGGATGGGGCAGCATATAAATTATAACAAATAAATAAATAAATATAATGTAAGGAGACCCAAGAATATTTCTGTTATCAAGTGTTCTGCTAATTTTTACTTTCATGCACCCTTTAACCAAGCAACTCACATTAGTTCAATTAAATGTCTTCTGAATCGACCTATGGAATGCAATAGTGATGCAATAGGGCATACTCATCCAAGCTTATTGTTACTTGGTTTCATCAGCTTACATTATATTATAACAGGGTGTCTCTGGGCAATGATGATGTCACCAACTGACATCACCACGAAGCAGGTGCTTCTGACATGTAAGTATAGTATATTACAATTTAATCCAGCATATCTCCGTGCTGTGTTTGAAATAAAAGTTCCAGAAATCCTAATTAATAATAATCATGATAGCTAACATTCTAGGTTATGATCCCACTAAGCTAAAGAAATTTCATTACATAGAAGGAAGCAGGGTTTGTTCTCATTTTATATTAATAGGACCTCACCCTGTTGGGTTGCTGGGAGTGATCTTGGTGGTTCTTGATTAGACTGTTGTTTACAGTTACCTTGTTTGTCTATATTAGTGGTTCCGTGATTGAGATACTGTTTACTTCTTGAGTGTTGCACTAATGTTAATTTTAGTGTTATTCTCTGCTAATCTAGTTGTTGATTCCTAATGACAAAGTGTTTTGGTCTTTTTGTTTTCTTTTTGGCTTTTTGACTGTCTCTCATAAGTTATGTGTAGATGTTGTTAATTTTTACCAACTCCTACCAACACTGACAGGGCAAACACTAGCATATAAAATGAAAGCAAAACCCATTCCCTTCTAGCACCAAGCTAGCATTAGTTTGGTAATAAACAAATAGTCTCTTCTATCAGTAAATCTGATTACAGTATTCATTTTAGTTTTTAAGTATTCTTTTAGTCTACTTTTCATTGAATGTTTGGCATGTAGTTATGATCTATGAAAATATACTTCTGCAACATTTTTGCAACACAATAACAGATGATAAAAGTTTATTAATCAGATTTTTGTAGACAACTCATAATTTCAGTTGTCACATCAGATAATAACAGTCTTCAAGACAAAATAGTTCAGAGTTGGGCAGGAAGAGTGTGCTTTCCAGATTTTTATTTCCAATGTTTCAACCAGCTGCTTAAATATTTAGATATTTTTGTGTCTACTATGTTGGATTTAAAAAACAACATCAACTCACAAAAATTCTGGAAAACAATCTGATTCATGCTGCAGACTAACTATGCTGTGAAAGGGATGAGTTTCTGCACTTCTTTTTCATCTGGGATTCTCTCTATGCACCATGGCAACTTATGTCTGTATAGACTAGAAATTTGGATAACGTTGTAAACATCTGCAATGGCTTTCCATTATGTACTTACTTTGTAGAAAGTCATGCAAATTATGCTAATATAAAAACTTTTGATATGATAAAATCTCTACACTGTCAAGGAACATATGACTTTTTTGCTTCTACATTCTACAGTGAGTAGCTTACCTAGAATGCATTTACTCTAATTCAGCCATATAAAGTCCATGTTAATCAATGATTAAAAGTGTGCATCCATGACTTACTAAAAAGTAAAAGGCAGTGACCGAAGTAGGGATCACTTTTCACCCTTAACAGTGATCATATTTTGTTTTGTTAGACTAGGGAAAAAATTATTACTATGTAACTCACTGCCATATAGACATTATTCTGGTTAGGGAAAACATCCCAACAATTTAGATTTTATACAACTGCAAACCACAGGATAAGATTTTTTTTAATTGATAAATAACATGGGTAGTCATAAAGAATCTGTTATCTACATTTAATTGGAATGCCCTTTTCTGCCTAAAGATGGTTAAGAAAAATGTTGGATAATCCTGGCCATGTTACTATCTTTCAAAGTAACCTGTTTCATAGGGTTGTTGTGAAAATTAAAAGATGTGCAGAATATGGGGCACTAACAAGTAGATTAGTATAACTGTGGTGAAATTTTATAGAGATGAAATTAGCTGGAGTAGTAAAGAGAAATGTCATAATTGTAAAAAGATAGATACTGCATTGTAGTTAGTTATTTAAAAAATAGAAGGCACACGGATGAAGAGAGTGAAAGTTTTGAACAGTTCTGAAGAATAAGAAATGTGAGTAATTCTACCCTGAATATGCAACACAGAGTTCTTGTCAAGCTCTTGTCAAAACCTCTGACAGGCCAAAGCCTGGCAACTGACAGCAAAGATAAGTCTGAGCACACAGCCTGTAAAGTTGCCAGAAGACCTTGATAAATGAAAGAGCAAGTAGATCTTCTCCCTTAGGACAAGGGGATCATCCAGTGGCCATTCTTCATTGACACACAGGAAAAATGCACATCTGTCAGTGGAATGCCACATTCAATTGAGGACTTGGACTTGCTGTAATATTGGGTCTTGCATCACTTAGACCGATTGAAGAGAAGCCAGGTATTGGCTGGGCCTGTCATCTGCATGGTGTAGTAGATAAATAAAACACCTGGGAGATCGCGTTACTGTTCTGAAAAATATACACTGAGAGGGAAGATCAGGGATATATTGATTGGGAAAGAATGTCAGACAGAGATCAAGCAAATAGCCTTTAGGGGGCAGGAGACAACTGCAAATACAAAGGAGCCTTCCAGAGCAAACACAAAATAGCATTAAATTGTAATTTGGGGTAAGTTTAGCTAAAAAATGAAGTACGGCATGTTTTTTTTACTCTGCGCAACTGAGTTATATAAATCTGGAAACAAGATAAAACATGAAATCAGAATGACGCATAGCATAATAAAGAATATTACAAACTATGCTATGCGTCTACAGATATAAAATGCTCATGCAAATGTAAGCCGTTATACAATGTAAGGTCGTATAAATGGCATCTACAATAGTTTTTTAGTGTTTCACTATTACAATAAGGCACCTTTTTCAGAAGAAACAACAGATAACCCAAATAAAAGTACTTTGTTATTAAGTGGCATAAAGCAATCAGCTTAAGCATACTGCAGTTCATTGTAATATAATGTAAAATCAAGTTTTGGGGTAGTATGAAATGCAATCTATACTATTGTTTGTTAAGATAATCTTTAAAGGAAATCTGCAATTCAGCAAATATGAAAAAACAGCCACAAATAATTTAACTGACAAGATGAATGAGTATAAATATGGCAAGATACACATCAATATTTATGAAAACCTCCAGCTTTCAAAATGACATTCCAAACAGCCTCCAATTTTAATACTCTGCAATTTTTAGAGATTCAAATTTCTCTATGCTTATTTAGCATAAATGCACTCACCGCCATGCTGAAGTAGAAGCTCAGCAATCGCTACATGTCCGTTTGACAGTGCATCATGCAAGGGAGTCACCCCATCCACTTGGCTGAATAGGTTTACCTCTGGACAATGCTGCAAAATTTCACGGACGCACACTGCGCTACCATGGTTACAGGCTTCATGCAAAGGTGTCCAACCAGCATAGTCTGAATTATAAATTATGAAGAGTTTGAAGAAACAGCAAAATCCATATTCGGATGTTCTTAAAAATGAAAATCCAATTTCTAAAAATATAATAAACACATTTCTACAGAAATAAACTTCAGTAAAAATTACATATAATTTGGTACTTTATTTTTAAAAGAGGAAACATGACTTGAAAAGAAAGATGTATTTCACTGCAATTTTGCAATAATCTAAAAATAAGTTTTCTACAAAGCAGATTAATATTATTAATATAATTAAGATTTTTTTAAAAGTCAAAATGGGGCTGGTCTACTAGAATTAAAAAAAAATCTTATCCAGGGGATAAGGCTACCGCTTTGAATTCATAACTATAAAATGGCTAGGTAGGAATAATTTTTAAATAATTACTGTGCTTAACTGAAAACCCGAAGAATTATATGGAACAAATGACTGGTTCAACAAGCTTTCATTCCAAGCTACCACTCAAGTCTTGTTTTTAATGTATTTTTATGGGTAAGAAAATCATTGTGAAGAACATTACAAAGACATGCCTTTCATAATTATTTGGATGGCTTATGGTATCCATTCAATAAAAAAAAAAATCAACCACTTACCTTTAACATTAATATCTATTCCTGGTACAGTCAGAAGGCGAATCAATTTCTTCACATTGTTGCTTTTGCAAGCAATATGCAGAGCTGTCTCCCCTAGAATGCAAAATTCCTAACAGTGTAAGCAAAACAGAAAATCAAGCCAATAAGCAAAGTGAAAGGAATTAGGAGTGCTATTTGTCAGAACATTTATTCACAAGAAATATCTCCTTTTCCCAGTGCAAATATATTTAAAGAACGTTTTGGAAAACCATCAAGCTTCTCTTCAGTCACAGATGCAGCAAGGCTTGCACTACTAAAGGGTTAACCTAGGAATTATCCCCCCCCCCCTTAGTTGTAAAATGCTTCAGTCACATTCTAAAAGCACCAAATGATCACAGAATATATGCACAAAAATGCTTGGATTTGAAGCCGTAAAAGTTTAGAATGCAGTTGCCCTCCCTTAATTATATTCATGAACCCACATTAAGTGCATGGCTTTTTTTGATACAGCGTTTGTTGCTTAATTCAAATGAATGTTTCTGTCCAAGCACGAGTGCCTCTACACACTCAAGTATAATACGAAACTTCAAATCTGGTAACAGATGGTTTACTGTTTCTCAATAGGCTGTCTGGCTCATGTACAGTACCAGAGTGAAAAGAGGGGGATGGGGGAAATGGAAGAGATTACAGCGAATGAAACAGTATTTTTTATTTCTTAAAAAAAAAGCAGGTGCAACCTCATTTAGAACTAGAAAAATATTAAACAACAAAATCTGCCACCCTGAAATATGAATTGCAAACTTCTAGGTAGCAGTGTAATTGTAGCAAGCCAGCTAATAAAAACTATTAATTTACAATATTTTGGTAAACTGATATCAGAACAAGAGCACATGAAAAACATAAATAATGAAAACTTTTTTTAAAACTGTTTGTGCCATTGGATTGGGTCTGTATTTACCTACATGTAGGAAAGGTAAAGTCAAGCCCTTCACTGTACGACTGAATCCTTCATAAGCCACTTTACCAGGCCTTGCTTTGTATTCAGAACATTATATTTATGCAAAGAATATTTGGCTGTTTGTTATAAGAAAATTCTATACCCTACTTTCAAATATTTCTACATTAAATGATAATTATGTGCCAATTTATACTATTGTATATTCTAATTAATCAAAGAAAAAGATATAAATTTTAAGTAATTGTTTTTGACACAATTCTTGAGAAATTGGCACAGACTGAGGATAAAATATAAAAATCCACGCAATTTTTTTTAAAGAAAATCCTTTTATTTTAGGCATGTAGTATAGGAGGAAGACCATTTTAATTGGATCGCTCTTACCTTTCCTAACAAATGTCAAGCTTAAATTCATCACAATTTTATCACAGAAACCCTATCACAATCGTACTGTAGTGCATTTAACTGAATTTGTGCTTTAAGTAGAACTAAGGTAAATTATTAAACTGATAATTTAAACCTTCACTATTTGTCTTCTGATATAATGAACAGTAAAGCCTGGGGCTGAATGCCGAGAAGAAGAAAATACTCCAGATGCTTAATAAAGATATATAATACAGCATGCACTTCAGTCTTTGTTCACAAAATGTCTAGGAGTGGAGGGGAGCAAGAGAATTAGACTTTCAAATCAGAAGATAATGCTGATCCTTTCCAAGCACAGGTTGGGGTGGATTAGTGAAATAAGTCAGTCAGGACCCAAGTGGATATATTTAAGATATACTCTCAATTTAAAACTTGGTGTGCTTGGCAGACCCAGGTAAAAGAGGGGGAAATCCTGAAAAAAGGGCTATTCATTCATATATATGACTTCCCATATTTAAGCATCTGATGGTGTGCAACATGTAAAGCTGGGAAGTGATGCCTGGCTTATGTAATTATGTGATATGCTTTACTGCAAATCCTTTTATGATTTTTAGCATTAGAAATGCACAATACCTTTAAGATTAATCTTATGAACATTCATCTGGTTAGCTGAAGAATGGCAATTTTCTTTGCCATGCAATACGGTAGGCTTGGTTTTCCTTTCGATATTTTTTGGTAGATGAGCAGTGTTATCCTTGGTTTGTACACTGCAAATAAGCAAACATTGAAAAGAGGGTATTACATGATACGCTTATATTAAACATAACTAATGTCTATTACAGTAATAAAGTATTCACAATTCTGACAGCTCACAATTATAACAGAAACAGCTAAATTTAATACAGAAGCAAATAACTATCCCCAAAATTTAATAAAATAATTAGTATGTAGAATATATGTAAAGTATGTAGAATAGATGGAAAGATACATACACCCTTGTACACACACGAATAAACGTGCTCATCACTGAAACAGCAAGGCACAATAATTTGAAGACATCACAGGTCACTTAGAGTTCAAGAAATGGGTCAGGTCAGAAGCTGTCCCTCAAAGCAGAATCCTAGTGGTGTTGTAGATGTTACTTACGGTACATCAGGCAGGACTTTGGTTTGGTTCTGCTTATCGCCACTTAGCATCAGTAATGCCCTTTGAGACTCGGAGCATGGCCATTGCCCTATTTTCTTTTTCTTTTCTTTCTGCATCTTCCCTTTCTCACACATTCCTGCTTGTAAAGTAGGCAAATAGCAAGAAACCTGTTGCAAGAACAACATTTTAGTCTGAGCATGTTGAAAAATTATAATAGCATTACTAGTCTCCTCTTCTTGCATCTAAAGCTAAGATCTTTAAATATCTTTCAGATAAACATGCTCTGAGTTTACACAACAGTTTTTTAATCATTCTTAATGCCAAAGTAACTCCCATGAAACAGATTTCTTATGTTTTTATATCCATTATTGGGAATTTAAAACGTCTGAACTTGCTATAGAAGAAAAATACAAGGGATAAGGAAGTATAGCACGACAAATTTGCAGTCCTGTCCTCAATGACTGTGACAACATTGTACTGTATCTATATACTGTAACTAGCTGATTATCCGGTCTTGCTCGTTTTTTTTAAGAGAAGAAATATATTTGTGCCGCAGCATTTGCCGGTTTTCTGAAGCACTCGGTGCCCCCTCCCACGTTGTTTGCAGGCCTTCTGAAGCCCCCGCTGCCCTGTCCCACATTGTTTGCGGGCCTTCTGAAGCGCCAGCTCCCCCTCCCACATCTCTGTTCTGACAAGGCCGGCTCTGGGGCAAGGCCAGCTGTGGGGCAAGGCCTGCCCTGGGGCAAGGCAAGGCGGGGTTGGGCTTCTCCGTTTAAGCGCTGCTTGAAAATATGGAGCCTGTTTGAAAACTGTACACGCTCAGTAGAGGGAAGGAAAACTGCACACACTCAGTAGAGGGTTGCTGCTTGTTCATTAAGAGTGTCCTCTTTGACCCCTTTTTGGGGGGCAAAAAGGCCCTCTGCCTTTGGTGACCCTGACAGTGCTGATCTTACTACGCTAAGCTATCTATCTGCCAAGTTTGATGTAGATTGGTGCAGGATTGCAAAGTCTGTATAAAAAAAACATTTCATTTAATACCTTTAGCATATTCTGTTCACTGGCTTTTTGATTCTGTGGAGATTGATCTGATCAGGACTAAGAAAAAGGATGATTTTATTTCCATCTTTCCTTCGGCAACTCTGTAATGCTCCCCTCCCTGCAATTTGGCCCACAATAGACATGACATGGTGGGGGAAATGGCAGAAAAGAAATAATTGAAAATGTTGCCTACTGTAGCCTCAATTGAATCAAAGACCCTTCCAAGCCTTCTATTGACAGGAAGGATACAGTAGATGCAACCGATATATATATAAGCTGAAGAAAAGAAGGAAAGCGCTTGTCTACTGATATCTTCACCGCTGGCATTTCTACCATGATGTTTATCTTACTGAAAGATGTCTACACTAGGAGGGAAATCCTTTCACTCAAATATAGAGAGTGATTATTTGCTCAGCTGGAGCAGGGAAATGCAATGTTACTTTCCTCTGCCTGCCTAAAGTCCAGGATTATTAGCAGCCCAGGTGAGCAAAACATCACTGCGTCAATAACTTCTGTTGGAAACTCTGTCTCATATATTCTAGTTTTAAGAACAATAGTAAGGAAGGTCACTATATTTTGTCACATTAAAAATTTTGAACTACAGTTCCAAAGTTCAAAGCAAAATGTGAAATATTTTTTCAGGTGTGAGGCAATTACAACACGTCTCATGACCTGTAGTACATAGTTTACTTTCTTATACATATGTAGCGTATAACAACTGCACATAAATATAAAATATGTTCTCATATTTGGAGAAAGCTGTTGTATTTACTTTGTACCATGTGAGCTGAGGTTGTATTAGCTTATGGTCCCCCAGGAAACATACAGTTTGACCTGAAGTGCCTAAATTTCTACATGGAACAATAATTATCCTCTTTCCAGGGTCCTACTTTAATGTTAAATGAAGGCCACAGCAGATAAGAGTATGAGCAAATAAAATGGCTTAGATAAGAAAAGATGAATAAGAAACACAAAGTCTCAGATCAGGAAATTTGAAGGTGCAACAGAACAGTTAGCGATCTTAAATTTCCTCTCGAAGACTTCTGAATTTTTACCCCAGCCGTGCTTCCTGTTTCACAAAGGAGAGGTGCGGGAGGTTCGGCTATCATCTCCTTCCAAGCCTCACCTCACTAGTGCATGAGGGAGACTGGTTAGTTGGTTCACTTACCGTGAACGTCCATTCTCTGGGATCTTAGGATGGGCCCGGTTATGTCACTTGGGCTCCACCCTTTTCTGAGGCAAGTCAGAGAGTGCGCATGGGTGGAGCTCTCTTCCTCCTACTCAGACATATGCTAGCAGTAACAAGTTATGAGACAACCAGTATACAGTAAGACCACCATTGACCCCTTCCCCGAAGGGCCTGGTTAACCCCTGCTATTTTCACTATCCCATGAGGCCAGTAGGGCGGGGCACCGGGCCCATCCTAGAATCCCAGAGAATGGACGTTCACGGTAAGTGAACCAACTAACCATTCTCCTGAGGTTCCTAGGATGGGCCCGGTTATGTCACTTGGGCGCCACTGCCCCAGCTGTAGCCGGGTGGGCTGGCCGAGCTCTGGAAATGACCGCTTGTAAAATGAATTCGCCAAATTCCACCTCTCTGTTGGCAAAGGAATCGATTTTGTAGTGGTTAACGAAGGTGTTCGGGGAGCTCCAAGTGGCCGCTCTACAAATCTTATCTAGGGACAGGCATGCCTTGAATGCAGTGGAAGTAGCCGCCCCCCTGGTGGAATGAGCCACTATCCCTTGAGGTGGAATCAAGCCTTGTGCCTTGTATGCCAAAATGATGGCTTCCTTGACCCATTTGGATATAGTAGCGGAGGAGGCCCTTTGGCCCTTGCATCTCCCTTGACAGAGAATAAACAAGGCCTCAGATCTCCTAAATGCTGAGGTCCTGTCTAGGTAAAAGAAAAAGGCCCGCCTGGCATCCAGACCGTGCCATTCCCTCTCCTGACTGTTGGAGGGACTGGGTTAAAAACCCGGTAGGATTGTTTCCGTCTCTCTATGAAACAAGCTGTTTACTTTAGGCATAAAGGAGGGGTCTGGCCTTAGGACCGCCCTGTTATGGTGTTTAAACATGAACTGCGAGGAGGCCGAAAGGGCTGCCAGCTCTGAGACCCTTCTGGCCGAGACGATAGTTATCAGAAAGGCCACCTTGATGGAAAGCTCCTTTAAGGAGCAAGTCGCCAGGGGCTCAAAAGGAGGTCTGGCTAGGGCTTGTAATACTATTGAGAGGTCCCAGGAGGGGGGAGGATTCACTAAGGTGACCCCTTTTAGGAATTTCCTGACATGGGGGTGGCCAGACAGTTTAGAACCCTTGGGGTGGCCTAGCACTGTAGCTATGGCAAAAACCTGTCTGCGTAATGTCAACGTGTGAGACCCTTCTCGAGGCCTGTCTGTAAAAACCCCAGGAGATCTCGAATTTCCAGCTTTTCTGGGTGTACTAACTGCCTGTTGCACCACCCCTCCAGTGCGATCCAGGTACAAGCATATATCCTGTTAGTGGACCCCCTTCTGCTTGCCATGAGAGTCTCAATTACTGCACTGGAGTACCCACATTTGACTAAATGTTTCCACTCAACCTCCAGGCTACTAGATGGAGTGACCCTAGTTAAGGGTCCTGGATGGGGCCCTGGGTGAGCAGGTCTTCCCTGGCAGGCAGGACCAGTGGAGGGAACAGGCACAGCTCCCGAAGGTCCATGAACCAGGGCCTGCATGGCCAAAATGGGGCTACCAGCATGACCTCCGCTCGTTCTAGTTGAATCTTTGTGACCACTCTGGGGATCAACTTGGTCAGTGAGAAGGCGAACAGCAGGCCTCCTGGCCAGCTTCAATTTAGTGCATCCTCCCCTTCTGAGCCTGGGCAGGGACCTCGGCTGTAGAATCTTGTAGCTGGGCATTTCGGTGGCATGTGAACAAGTCCAGCACCATTGAACCCAGGCGAAGGTCCAGATCCCTGAATACCTCCGGATGGATCTGCCATTCTGTCCCATCTAGCCGTTCCCTGCTCAGCCAATCTGCTGCCAGGTTCTCGGGCCCCGGAATTTATTCTGCCACCAGGGATGCCACGTTCTCCTCTGTCCAGGGGAAGATCCTGTGCTGACCCTTCAAGACTGGCTCCAACCTCCTGAGAAACCAGGAAGTTTATGCTTCGAGTCACCTCTGATGCTGACCATAGGCCCTGTACTGCCTGGTGGTCCATGTGAGCCCTCCACCCCACTAGACTGGCATCTGTGTGGATCACCCTCCTGATGGGGGATCATTGTAAAAGGATCACTGGCTGGGCCCACCAGAGGAGATCTGACTGGGACTCATGATCCAGTGTCAGCTTTCTCTTTACCTTGAGGGCCACTAACTGTTGGAAAGGCAAGAGAAGGGTCTGCAAGGGTTTGGAGTGGAATCTGGACCACAGGATAATCCCGTGACAGGATGAAAAGATCCCAAGGAGACTCGAGAGGTCCAGCAGCTCTGCCTTTTTGGAACTGAGGACCCTGGAGTTCAAGGACTGGATCTTCTGTCTCGTGTCTGATGACAGAAAAACCTGAAACCCTACCGAGTCTATTACTGCCCCCAGGTGACATATTGATTGTGTTGGGGTTAGACAACTCTTTTCTAGATTTATCAGAAACCCCAGGGATGTCAGTACGTCCCTGGTCCTCTGAAGGCTGTCTATGGCCTGCTGAAGGGAAGGTGC
>JANHGC010007310.1:0-11599 GCA_027560395.1 Boaedon fuliginosus
TAAGCACTTAAAAGAATTTGGTGCCCCCTTGTAATTCAAAATATATGTAATTTTTTTATTTAATGTGGGGGGACCCTTTTTGTAGATCCTAGTTCAGCTGCACCATTTGCAGTATTGCCCCTTGGCCCTTGGGCAATTCGGCTATGGAAAATTTCTGGGGTGCCCCCCTTCCCTTCATGCCCTAAGCACGTGCTTATTGTGCTCAATGGTTAATCCATCTCTGTGAACAAGAAGATCCAGAGATCTTCACAGAAGCGACATTCAACGGTAACGAAAACCTCCCTAATTCTGAGCCGCAGAAGCAGCAACTCCTGGAAGAAGGGGGCGTGTCCTTATTAGTTTTGTCCCCGCCTCCCTTCAGAACCCCCCACCCTCAGAAAGGCAGATCCGCCCCTCGCTCTCTTCTCTCAAGCTCTTATTGGTTTCTGGGCACGTCGTTAACAGCCCGGGGGTGGATGGGTGGTGGTTGGTGGCGGGGGGGTGTTGTGCCATTCGGAGAAGTTTGAGCTACAATCGGGAGCTCCACGTGTGGCAGCCGCCAGAGCAGCCGGGAAGAGAGAGAGAGAATCTCACCAGGAAGGTGACAGGCGAAGGCTTGCGAAGGACTTTCCGGCCGGTCTGTCCAGCCGTTCGCGCCAGGTGAGGGCATCTTTCCGCCGTACCCCCTCTCCCTTTGCGGAGGAACAGGGGCAGCCTCTGCTGGCTTTCTGGAACTGACCGCTGCCGAATCTTTTTTCATCTGGTTCTTCCTCCCACCGAAATCCAGAAAGTGCCGCCTGTCCTGGAGACAACGAGTACCAAAACCTGCCCTCGGTCCCATGATCCCACCCTGGACTGGCGGTTCCAGATCACCCCGGCAGGCAGCCCACCTCTCCGCTGTAGCTAGTCCGGAGGCGGGAGGAAAAGGGATCGTCAGCTGAAGAGCTTCGCCCAGGGAGCGAAGTGCGTCCCGCCGGCTCCTCCGGATCCAGGCAGCTGCTTAACTTCTCGGGATCTCCTCCGCCCGGTTGCGATTTCAGCAAGGGCAGAAGAGCGGTTTGGGATAGGCGGGGCCGCCAATTTGAGCCCCCACCCCGCTTCAAGATGCGTTGCTTCTTGGCTAGCTTGGCTTAGTTTCCAGGCGGCCAACTCGACCCTGCAAAGACACCCCTCCCCACGGTGCCCAGTAGCTGGGGCGCGATGCTCCCGTCGCTGCCAAGGCTTAATCCTCCCAAAGGCAGTCTGTTCCCCTTCCCTTCCTTTACGCCTTTGGAGCAGAAGCCCCCGGCTTCCCGCTAGCGCGTTGGAATGAGGCTCCTGTGAACCCCGCTCCCCGTCGGAGGAGTGGGGCGACCGACAGCTCTCCTCGCCATCCCTTAACGGGGACGGGTCCGGGTCCAGGTCGCCCGTCCATGGGGCTGTCCGCTCCCCGCCGAGTGCAAAGCGGCTGAGAGGAGGGGACGATGGCCCCTGCGCGGGGGGCCGCCTAGCATGGCCCGGGGAGGGACGCCCCCCGCCTCCTCGTCTGGCCCCGAGCCCCTGCCCCGCCGCGCCTTGCGGAAGCTGCTGCTGGTCCTGGGGTCCGTGCTCATGTCTCTCTACGCCAGCTATTGCTTAGCCGGGGCTGCGCGCGTCCTCACCCGGGATCCGGCCCCGATCCCCGTCGCTCAGGGCGAAGAGACGGCCGGCACGCCCCGGGATCCCTTACTGCAAGCCCAGCCGGGGGGAGAAGGCAACAAGCGGCTGCCGCAGGCGGTGATCATCGGCGTGAAGAAGGGCGGCACCCGAGCGCTGCTCGAGTTTCTGCGGGTGCATCCGGATGTGAGGGCGGCGGGCGCCGAGCCGCACTTCTTCGATCGCAACTACGGGCGGGGACTCGCCTGGTACCGGTACGTATGGGGGCTCCGCTGCTCTTGAATGGCGCCAGCAAGGCAGGGCTCCGGCCTCCTTGGGTGTGTCAGGCGCGGCGCGAAGGGCGCCCCTTCCTCTCCCTTCCCGAGTGGGGCGGAGAGCTGGGAAAACTCTCTAGGCAAACCAGCGGGCTCCCTTTGGCTGGTCTGAGTTCCCCAGATCTAACTGTAGAGCTTCGTTGACAGCCTGTCTCACGCATCCAGTAGAGAAGCAGCAGCGGCAGCAGCCAGGATGCACATCTGGGAGGAATTCTCTTCCAAACTCTCTCAAATTAATACCCAGACTAAACTTGTACACCCTGGTATTTGTTGGCTTCTTGGTATGCGAAACCAAGCATGCTGAGGGAGCCAAGGGATGAAGTGTTGGAAGTGCGGTTGTTTCCGAGCATGTGTAAATTTTATTTTATCTCACTCAGAAATGTACGTATGTGTTCCTGGTTTGAAATAAGCTTGGTATTCAGGGAGAAAAGGGCATCTGGATCTCTAAACATCTCAGGTTCGTGTAGGTGTCTTTGGGACTCTTACGGGGTGTATTCT
This sequence comes from Boaedon fuliginosus, assembly GCA_027560395.1. NCBI lineage: Eukaryota > Metazoa > Chordata > Lepidosauria > Squamata > Lamprophiidae > Boaedon > Boaedon fuliginosus. Next base: position 2,427 of record JANHGC010007310.1, read on the forward strand.
CAAGTAATCCAATAGGAAACTCCCTCTTAAAACTCGGTCCTAGCAAGTCCGGCTCCCTCCTATTCTGCATACTCACCACTTCCTTTTTCCTTGTAGGGCTATTAAATCTGTAATCCTTCTTTCAGGGCAGCCTCTGAATTGGGATGATCTCTTATCCATGTGGGATATCAAGTGAATAAAAAAAAAGCATCCCAATTATCAAGGTCCAGTTGAGGACCTTGATTTGCACCCCTCCCCCCAAAAATCCACAATAACTCCATTAATTCTTCCCTTAAGTTCAACTCCCTCAAATTCTCTTTGTCCTCTTGTCTTCTGGCCCCTAAGCAATAACCCTCCCCTACCACTGTAATGTCCTGGTACCCTTTCTTAAACTCACCTTTGCCTTCCTATCTAGCCAGCTCTTTTATAAACATTAGAAGAGGAAACTCTTTGCAACATTTACCCCAAACCTCTCATTTCAAGCATGCTATTCAGTCCATGATATTCTACAGGAAGAAAAAGAAGTATTTATTTTATTCTATTGAATGAATTAGATTCATTTATTTAGAATATATTTAGATGTTTTTTTCTCCAACCCTGAATACCAACCTCATACTTGTCTGTGAACTCATCAACCAATGGCTCTTAGTTCATTGTTGAGCTCAGTATGATGGGAAGAGAGAGAGAGAGAGAGAGAAGAGAAATCTGACCTTGAGATGGCTATAGGACCTTCATATATATATAAATCTTTATTGTCCTTTACTGGAGATTTTGGTTTTTGGGCCCCAGAGCTAATAAAAAAAGCCCATGAGCTAATAAAAAAGCCCATGGCTTCACAAATTCCTTGTGTAAAGTCATTAATTTGCTCTTTAAATCCTGCTCTAGCACTTTTTCATTTTATTGTAGCAGCTGCTTCTTTTTACACACAGTTTTACACCTTTTGCATGTATTTGGAAACTGTATAGATTCCAATATAAGTTTTACCAGTTGAAGTGGTCCAACTGGTTTCAGATTGCCAGCTTGGCTCTTTTACCTACTCTGATCCTCTTGTATAAATACTGCAGACAAATTAAATTGACTTGCAGACTTGTCCATTCCAGTAAATAAATCCTTAAGTAAACTACATTCCTTCCATGAATCTACTTTTCCCGCCCCGACCAGCCATCAATCTTGTTCATATCTGACCTTTTTCGGCCTCAGCATTGGAAGTAACCTTGCATGGCATCTGTCCTAAAGTGCCTTCATCCTTATCTTCAGAAGTGAAGAAAGAGGTGTATGAGCATGAACAACAAAAAGAATCAATCAAGAACTCCATTGGGATGAAGAGAGAGCAGACAGAAAAAGCGATAGGTACTAAACAAATTTTAGTGCAGGAAGTTTTCACCAACAATACAATGACTGCCTGTGTGAAATGGCTTAGCACTCGGGGAGGAGATAGAAGAGAGATGCTTTAAATTGTATGTTTATTATAATCAACCAATGTTTGTCCATATATGTTTACATTTTGAGAAGCAGGCAATATAGAAATCTGACTTTACAGCAATAGCGGCTATATACACATCCCACAAATTACCCATAGTTTGCTCAATTAGACCAATTTTCTGAATCATGCACTCAGCTAAAATGTGGATTGCATTTCATGCGATGTTTTATGGAAATACAGTAAGTGTCCTCTAGAAGAAAGATACTGTTAATGACTGAGTCCTCCCTCCCTCCCTCCCATTAACAGAATAGCAAAGTTTTATATGGTATCACTTTTACTCCTAGATTAAAAAATTCAAAGTTAGGCTCACGTATTTTTAAGAATTGTAAGTGTTCTTTCAAGTATATGTGCCTCTCGAGCTTTGGACAACATTTGGACAGATGGTAAGAAATTAGTGCAATTAAATGCCTTTCTTCTCCTGTAAATATTTCAGCTATTTGCTATTTGCTTTCTTAAAGTAATCAGAGTAACAGGAAAACAGAGTTTTTCAGGAAATTTCTGCTACTTTCCAAGCTATCTTTCTAAAAATGGTAAAGCCCAGTTTAGAACATTTCTTTTTGAAAATCAGTAAAATTTAAATTCATCATTTGTCTCAGTAAAAACCAAACACTGTTAACTTTCCTTGGGTTGGGACATATGGTTTTCAATCAATAATTGATAGTTGAGTCAGATGTTCATTTTACGAAGAGCCAGATGTCTTAAGAGCCTAGGAAACTGTTTTATAAAAGAGTCTGGTTATTGGTCTAGTTACATCTCCTCTACATTAACTAAAAAGAGTTCAGATATCAGTTTTTCCCAGCCTTCTATGGAAATGTCTCTCTCTCTCTCTCTCTCTCTCTCTCTCTCTCTCTCTCTCTGTGTGTGTGTGTGTGTTTGAAACCTGGGAATTCATATGTGTAAAGGACTTGCTTTATCACTTTCCAATAGTTCTTCCTTATTTCAATTTCTATTCACTCAAGTGTCAATATTTTGTGTCTGAATAAAAGTATTATAATTGGGAAGAGGCGTTTGTAGGCTACCATTGTAGAAGTGTTGCAATCCCACTGGAGGACAAAACAGTGGATATCCTTGTCTCCATCTCTTATTTCTCATTAAGATTGTTCAGGCAGAACTTCTCCCTGAAGCAGCAACTTATGAGCACTCCATTCCACTTTACTCCACAGGTTGTCCTCCTAGACATCTGCATCATGCTCTGTGTTCCCACAGTGGTGTTAGTTTTCAGGAGCTTCCCTGCAGCTCAGCTGATCAGTGTCTGATTCTTAACTCCTGAGCTGCAAAGACAGTTTGTAATGTGAATTCCCGGAGCGGCAGCAGGTGCTTTCTCATTGGTACATCCTCACTCCGTAACTCTTCCTGCTCTGGGCTCAAGTCAAAGCACCGTGCTATCGCTTTGGTAGGGCTGGCTTTATGTTCAAGAAAATATGATACAGGGTAAGGCTGTAGTTCACTTTTTACACTACCCTGTTAGTCGTCTGGCAAAAGCCGTGGTTGAATCATGGGAAATATGATCGTAGGATTATGGGGCTGGAAGGAACAACAAAGCCAGTTCAATCCTCTGCAATTTGCAGGGGGGGGGAAAACAGTTAATCTATCTATGAAGAATGGCCTAGGTAGACAGTCCCAGTGTTGTGCTAGTTAGCATCACAATGTCTTTTATTAAAATAAATCTGGATAACTATAACTTATGGTCATTATTTCTATGCATTGTGTAGCCTAGACACTGACAAGGTAAAGTCTTATAGGGATGATCTGGTGGTGATCTCTAGGTATCCTAAATTTGTTATTGTGTGTGTATCGAAAAGATTCTTGTCCTAAATGTCAATCTGCCTTATATTTTCTAGCAATTACTTGTTGGGAAAGCTGGCATATGCCAGGATGGTGTGACATAATGTGGCACACAACAATTAACAGCCTTGCTGATAGAGACTTGTAGTCTCAACTTCTGGGAGTTCTAGTTTCAACACATCTGGATGGTTCTAGGCTAGAGCAGACTGGTATAGTGTCCAGGTTACTGGACTTGCTTGGGAATGGACATACTATTTTCTATCCATATTTTGAGGGTAAAGGATAATGTAGACTAGGCACCCATTAATGGTGAGCCAAAAGAGAATGCTTTGAATTAATATTTTGATAGCATTAGAAAATGTCTCCCCCTCCTTTTTTTTTAACAGGCACAAGTGATTTGAATACTACTTTTAAAAAAATTACTAACAGCATGAGAGCTTGATTAATTTGCTTTGTCCTCAGGAACATCACCATGCAGCTTAAACATATTACCTGCAAATTATTAGACTGTTTCCCTGATCCCTGATAATTGATTCAAAACACTGTGATTAAATGAAATCTTAGAGACACCAAGAACTTATCAGAACTCTGACTTATTGTGACTAAGCAACTGGTTGGAGTTTGTCACTCAGGCTCCTCCTATAAGAGGGAGTGGCTAAACAAACCGTGGAAGTAGTTTCCATGGTTTATTTAACATCTGGCTTGTTCTTCTCCTAACAAGCTTGTTAGGAAGTAACACTGCAGTCTTTCTGCTTTTGATGGCATGCTAAACAAACCTCAGAAGGAGCTTCTTGGGAGAAGCCAAGTGGAAACAATGGAGTTGTTCACAGCAGGTGAAAATGTTGGCTTAGTATCCGATGTGAATTCAGCCAATACTGAATAATGCCAAGTAGCCTGGATGTATATTCACTCATTCTCCCATCACTTGCACAGAATTAGTGTTTTATAGAATTGTATGATGAAAATCATTATTCAAAATGTTTTCTTGATTTTGTTTTTGAATGTTTTGGGGAAAGATTTGGACAACTGCCTCCCACTCCCGCTCTTTGTTGTGCTATGATCTTGCTCACATACCATGGTAAGTCATAATTGACTTGATGATTTGATATTGGCTTAGTGCGGTGTATGAATGCAGCTAATAAAAATGTGTTTAGTAAACCATGGTTAAGCAATTCACAATTCATTTTGAGACAGCCACAGTGAGTAAACCCTAGTTTACCATTTAGCATATAATACAAACTCAGACAATTATGTTTATTGATGCAGTAATCCTTTAATTAAAGAAATCACTGTGTCATGGTGTAAGACAGGGGTGTCAAACTCCAGGCCCAGGGGCCGGATCCAGCCCATAGGGTACTTAGATCTGGCCCAGAGGGCCACCCTGGAAACAGTGAAGGACCAGCCTGTGGTGCCTCTGCCAGTGAAAATGGAGCTCAGGAGGGCCGTGTGTGGCCTTCTGGAGCTCCATTTTCGCTGGCAGAGGATTGCAGGAGGTCGTCACAGCTGAAAATGGAGCTCAAGAGCCATTTTCGCTGGCAGAGCTGTCGGGCCACCACCGGCACCCTCAACACAAGTGACGTCGAGCTGGCCACACACACCCCAGCCACCTTCCCCAAGCTCAAACACAACCCTGATGTGGCCGTTAATGAAATCGAGTTTGATACCCCTGGTGTAAAGCAAAATCAGCAAATGTGTTCATTCTGATGTACAGCCTCTTTTGGCAAAATACTTAAAGCCAGTTTGAGTCATAGGTTTACAATGGTGGGTTTACCAGAGCAAATCAAGGATTACTTTAGAACTGAAGTCATAATGCTGACTGCAGATTTCAATCCATGCTCTGCTTGGGAGGAAAGTGACGAATTCTAGGAACAAGGTACTCATGCTTTTAGTGTTTTTGGAGATATTATTGACCATATCACTATCTACACTGGAACTGCCAGAAAACTGATTACAAAATGTGTAATTGCATATGTCCCAGGTTGCTGCTTTGATTCCACTTTACACCAGGTACACGATCAACAACTACCTTATTACTCCCATTCCCAGAGTATAGAAGCATCTCTTTGAGCTATTCATACCTCTTGTTTCATTTTTAGCAAAACATTAATACTGGATAGGCCAGCCCATACATTTTGAGATCCACGTAGCTCAGCAGGAAGGATACTTGGACAGGATACCCATAGCCCGCTGTTGGAAGTGCTGTTTTTGACAAGAAGTCATGGACTTGCAAAATTTCATAAATGCCCCTGATAAAAGCAATGCCTGCTTTTGCTGAGAAAGCATGACTAAAGGTAAAGGTAAAGATTCACCTGGCACATATGTGCTAGTCGGTTCCTGACTCTAGGGGATGATGCTCCTGTCCATTTCAAAGCTGTCCAAAGACATCTCCGTGGTCATGTGGCCGGCATGACTAAATGCTGAAGGTACACGGAACACTGTTACCTTCCCACCAAAGGTGGTCCCTATTTTTCTACTTGCATTTTTACATGCTTTCAAACTGTTAGGTTGGCAGAAACTGGGGCAAGTGATGGGCGCTCACTCCATTACGCGGCACTAGGGATTCGAACCGCCAAACTGCTGACCTTTTCTGAATGACAAGTTCTGCATCTTACCCACTGATCCACTGCGTCCTCATTTTTCTGTATAACCCTTATAAATGTGTTAAAATAATGGCATATCTTTCTAGTAAATGTATTGATGTAAAGGTGCCTTTCAAGAGAAGTATTTTTTCTCTTATTTAATGGCTATATTTTAAACTACAAACACTTTTTAAAATTGTGATGATATAAAGCAGGGGTCGCCAACCCCCGGTCCATGACCTGGTGCCAGGACGCAGCCTGTTTGAAATCAGGCGATGAAAATGGTAGGTGCAAAACTGCATTTGTGAAAGTAGTGTGCACAAATGCAAAAGCATCCCCCCGCCACTGCCACCACTGCCACCAACACCTCTGTTGGAACATCAAGCTGGAAAGGTTGGGGACTACTGATGAAGAGAGTAAGGTTCTTCCATGACAGGAATATATAAAATCTATTACCTAAACAAAAGGAGCTGATTTATTTTTAAAAAAAAATTCCTGAGAAACAGATAATGTTCAAAAGTGACTTGGGCAAATGGCTCCATAATTAACTGAGGTATAGAAAGGGGAAGGTGTGGCAAGTATCATTTATTAAAGCCAAACTCATTAAAATAATTTTGGTCTTCCTGTGAAGTTGATTTTCTAGTCTGGTCTAACTAGGAGCTGACAGATGGATAGAAATCTAACAAATTACTCAACCTTGTGGTTGGCAAATGGGCATTTAAGCAAAATTGAAAAGAATTAAATCACCCCTCATCAGCTTTATATTAATGTCACAAAGTATAATAAATCTTAAAAATATAATTATCATAGTCATTTGCCAAAGTAGAGTCTGTTATTATTTGACTGTTCTTGCTGATGATGTTATCATTTCAAACCTACAGTATGTGTCGTGTGTTTCCTCTTTATTGCATTTCTATAATTAATTATATCTCAATACAACTGATATCATTATTTTTGAGATTTGTCGATAATCCTATATCAAAAAAGGTCTTTGAATAAGCAAAAGCAGAGGGAAAACAATTCTGAGATTTATATATTATGCTATCAGATTAATATTTTATGTGTTTAACTGCGATTGTGATAATAATTCCTGAAGATATAAGGAAACAAATTAAACTTGTACTTGGTGCTTGTCTGTCTATGACATTTTATACTAGCTGCACAATGAAAAGATCAAAGTAACTTATAAATATTGATGATTGTAGTTTAAAAAATATACCAGTATAGTCCAATTTGGAAGGTGTTGTAGGAACAACAAATTATTTATTTATTTATTTATTTATTTATTTAGATTTATACCCGCCTCTCTTCCCCGGGCAAGAGGAACTCGAGGCGGCTAACAACAATTTTAAAATATAATAGTAATACAATATATTTAAAATTATCTAGCACAATCACACAACAACCAAAACTCTTCCAAAGGGGGCGGGGAAATCAATTGAAGTAAACAAAAGCATAAAGATAAAAGGTACCACAGAAGTCAGGAAAATCCGAATAAGATAAAAATGAATTGTTCCCTAAAGATTATATTAATGTTGTTAAAGGAACAGCGATGAGAGATAAACTCATAAATATACTTCATTTGACTATATTGTGTTATGCCAGTTAGTGAAGAGAGAAAGCTAATCAATTTTAATGAAATTATTTTCAGGATACGCTGCCTGCTCACATTTGAATTCATTTTTAATAATAATAACAAAGATCCAGAAAAAGACGATTGCTATAAAAATATCAAACAGATGAATACTATTCTCAGTACCTACTAGGGACAGAGTCTCAAATAACAATATTTAATAATTGTTCAATTCCACTCAATCATTTTGGCAGTTTACAATTTCAGTATGAAAAACTGACTTTATTGAAGGCTAATGTTGGACATTTAAATTGCCTATTAGATTGCAGGATTGAATACAGCCTGTTCTAAATTGAATTGTATTTTCATAGAACAAATAGTGCTAAAATACTTAAAAATAACAGCTCTGGTTGGGGCTGGAGGGGAGTGTCCCCCTCACGGAAATGTGCCCCACCGGGTTTTGCACCAGCCACCACCCTAGGACAAGGGAAGTGGGGTGGCTGTAATAATACGTCAGGATCTCCACCCACTGGCGTAGCCCCAGAGATGGCAGGGTGTGAGCCTGTCCTTCTGAAGCTGGACTCAGGGGTTCAGTTGAGTCTGTTGCTAGCATACCTGCCTCCCAGTTGCGTTGCATCAGCTCTGCCTGTGCTGCTCGAGGGGGTTGCTGGGCTGGTGGTTGAGTTCCCCAGGCGGATGGTGTTTGGGGACTTCAACCTGCCATCCCTTGGTGACTCCTCGGATGCAGCACAGGAGTTCATGGCCTCCATGGCAACCATGGACCTGACCCAAGTAATTCAGGGTCCGATTCATAGGGGGGGGGACACACACTCGATCTGGTTTTTATCTCGGAGCACTGGCGCCGTGATCTGGTTTTGGGGGATATAGTCATAGAACCCTTGCCACGGTCAGATCACTCCCTTATCCAATTGGACTTCCTGGAGTCCCTGCAGGGAGGCAGGACCCTGCAGGGAGGCAGGACCCTGCAGGGAGGCAGGACCAACTAGGTGGTTCCACCCCAAGTGCCTAATGGACCCAATTGGGTTTCAGAGGGAGCTTGGGGAGACTCCTGATTCCCTAACCCACAGGACGGCTGAGTCCCTGGTGGCTGTGTGGAATAGTGCCGCCGCCGAGGCCCTGGATCGGGTTGTGCCTTTGTGACCTCTCACCGCTCGCAGATCCCAGAAGTCTCCTTGGTTTACCAAGGAGCTCCGGGGGATGAAGCGCTGGAGGATACGTCTAGAGCTGGAAGAAGGAGAACTCTGAATCTGACTGAACACTATTAGGAGCTCATATTAAGACCTATTTAGTGGTGATAAAAGTGGCAAAGTGTTCCTACTATGCCACTCTTATCGCGTCTGCAGACTGTCACCCGGCTGTGACCTGTGCTCTCCTGAAACCTGCGGAGACCGAGGAGCCCTTGCAGGGTAGAGCTGAGGAATTTGTTCAGTTCTTGTTGGACAAAATCGTTCAGATTCGGTCGGACCTCGATTCTGGCTGGACAGAGTCTGTTGAGATGACGGCGGTGGGTCTTAGTCCTGTTATCTAGGACGAGTTTGTTCCTGTGGCCCCTGATGATGTAGACAAGGTTGTGGGTGCGGTGAGTGCCACCACCTGTTTGTTGGACCTGTGTCCCTCTTGGCTGGTTTTGGCTAGCCGAGAGGTGACACACAGCTGGCTCCAGGCAATTATAAACACTTCATTGAGAGAGGGATCCTTCCCACCTGCCTTGAAGGAGGCGGTGGTGAGGCCCCTCCTCAAGAAGCCTTCCCTG
>JANHGC010007310.1:17494-27821 GCA_027560395.1 Boaedon fuliginosus
GGCTGCATTCTGTACCAGTTGAAGTCTCCGGGTGCTCTTCAAGGGCAGCCCCATGTAGAGCGCGTTGCAGTAGTCCAGCCAAGAGGTGATAAGGCCATGAGCAACCATGTGTAGCGCCCCCTGGTCCAGGAAGGGTCTCTTTTCTTACCCTTGTCACATAACATTTATCTCTGAGGTTATATCTTATTGGTCTGATTATTTTATTTGTTTTTGGTTCAGTAATTTTGTAAGGAGTTAATGAACTGAGACAGTTTTTATTGGCTGAATTTTTGCTTGCAGAATATAAACTCAATTTGATTTCAGTGATATTCATCTGTGGGACCATTTAATTATTCCAGATGCTATCTTACATCAATATTAGCATTCAGTCTCCTATAATTAATATCAATTAGCTGTTTCAAGTACACAAACTACCGTATATACTCAAATATAAGCTGACCCAAGTATAAGCCGAGGTACCTAATTTTACCTCCTAAAACTGGAAAAACTTATTGACTCGTTTATAAACCGACCCGAGTATAATTCAAAATGCTATAACCAGGTTATCCAAGAAGATAGGATAATGTTGGTATTCAAGGTAGGTCAAGATACCTGCCTTTGCTGACCTTTGCTTATAATGTGCTACATGCTAATACACGCTGCCTGGAATCTCCTGAAAACACGATGCACATCATCAAAAAACGGGGCATGCAGAGGCCAAAAACGTTCCAGCAAGCCTAGGGTCACCAGTCCTCTTCTGCCCTAATCTTTGGTGTCAGGGGGGCAGCCTGGTTGCAAGGCGCCTCCGCCCATTCCTCCACCATAATCTTCAGCGACTTGCAACCGGGCTGCTTCCCCCACCCACTCCTCAGCCTGGCGAGAGCACCAACAGGGCTGGCCTCCACACGTTGCATGGCCCGCTGCCAATCCCCACTTTCTGGAATCTCCCAAAAACATGATGGAGATTGGTGATGGGAATCAGCAGGGGGCCATGCTTTTATTTGGCCTCCAGGGTTGGGACTGGGATGGCAGCTTCACGCTTGTTACCCTTAGGTGATGCCACTTGTAGATCAGCCCTGAAGAGTCGAGCAGCACCTAGTCAAGCCAGGCCCTTGAATGGAAAAAGCCAGATAAATACTTTGCAGATTTTGACAACTGCTTATGGTAAACATTCTCTAAAAATTGAGGCACGCATGTGTGGCACAGAAGCAGGAGGGGCAGAGGGAGCTGAAATGGCAGAATAGGAAAAAAATAATCCCAATAAAATTCAAAGGAAGCTGGAGGCAATTTAAAGAGGGTTTTTTCCTCCTTTCTTCTTGATGCGGTCACAAGGATTTTTGCCCATTAGACAGACCTCCTGGTCTTCTGGATGCTGGAAACAAAGCTCAGAAGTTTTAGCCTGGTTGCAAGGTGCCTCCACCCATACCTCCACCCTAATCTTCACTGTCTTGCAACTGCTTTTTTTCTTTTTTGCTGATCTTGCAAAGTAATAACCGTTCTTCTCCCAGTAAGATCTCAGGAGTTATGGCAGAGGCTGAAAACACTCCAGCGAACCCCGTTTTCAGGCGATTCCAGGCGGTGGGAATCAGGGGTGAAAATCCAAGGATGTGGGCTGGTGGGTGGGTGGGGCTTTGGTGCATAAAAATTCAATTGACTCGAGTATAAACGAGGGTGACTTTTTCAGCATATTTTGGGTGCTGAAAAACTCAGCTTATACTGGAGTATAAATGGTACTTAATGTACACTTTCTTTTGTCTGAAGTTGGTTTGTCATGACTTTCAAATATGATCATTACACCTGCCTCAAGCACTGATTTTGTTGACTGGCTACTACATTTCTTTTATGATTTCTTTAATGAAGCCATACCATCCTAATTAATATTGGTAGTTTTGTTTTGTTTTTTAATTAGATGAGTAAAAAAATAACTACCATACACTGTAAAAGGTGTCCTATCTTTGATGCTTCTTCTCTGAAACTGTTGTGCTGCCTATCGTTGTAGAAAAATATTGATCAGGGTTATTGGAAACCTGACCCAGCACTATTATAATTAATTGAGCCAGTCATACGGGTGGAAGGACTTGAAGAAATGGGTCATGTGAAAAACAGGTATCAAAGAAGAGTGAAAATCAGTCAATAAGTCTATAGCTTTTCATGTGTAACTTTTTAGATGCTTGTTTTCTATGCACTGTGATATTGGTCCATCAATGCACAGTTTGAATTTGCTTATATTGCACTTGTGTGAAAACTAATGAAAGACCCTATGCATTGTTGCCCTTGGATCTGATCCTGTGGACAATTTTAAAGAAGCTTCTAATGAAGAAAACATTCTCTTCCATTGATGGTATATTACATTGGGAATAATAACCAATTTTTCCACAACATTATCTCAGTTTTCGGTACCTGTCTTATATTTTATCTTTTCACTCAGACTTTCTGAGTATGAATGCCACAGATAAATGGTTAACTTTGTTTTGCTTTCCTAAACGCACCTTCTTTTAGTGATTTTTTACATTCTTTTAATTTCTTCTTTTTATTAATACATTTTACTAGATCTTATTACAACCCTTTGAGATAGGATTGTACTGAAGAAGTATTGAATCAAATCAGTTAAAAACACTTCACATCTCTCTACGAGCCAGTACCATAAACGGCAAATGCTGAGATGATGCGCTTTCTATTGAAAACTCAATTCTCCCTAAGATGCAAACAAAACCCAAAATATATCAAATCAGATTTTTATACTGGCCATAAACCAGCATAACCAGAATATATAAAATAATTAGGTAATCAAAATATAAATGGATAATAATGTGGGTGTAAATACAATCTACAGCATTTTGAATACTGAATTATCATTCTTATACTCCTTCGCTTTGATCCTGATATCTTCCCCCCCACCAAGTTCACATAACAGGCATTTTAATTTAAAAAACTAAAGACACTAACCCAGTTTGATTCTTGATAAATACATGCTTTCATGGCAGCATGTTAGTTACCCACAGGCTAGGAGTAATTACTTTATCTTGCTTCAGTAGAGTATGAATTAGCATGTTGAACAAGTACAACCAGTAAAGGACTGTTACTTATAACTAGTAATGGGTTTGGTTATATCATTATTGATGTAGTGTATATTAATGTATATTTTTCAGGTGCTTATTACTGTGATTTTAGATTTTTATTGCTTGTATTTTATGGTTGTGAGCCACTCAGAGTCCTACGGGAATTGGGCGGCATACAAGTTTAATAATAATAATTATTATTATTATTAATAATAACAACAACAACTATATTCCTTGATTCAAACAAGCCCTTAATAGGTAGTTCTCAACATACTACCACAAATGAGCCCAAGATGTCTGTTGCTGATTGAGGTGTTTCTTCAGTGGATTTTGCTCCACTTAGCACCCTTTCTTGCCACTGTTGCTAAGTGAATCCATGCAGTTGTTAAGTTGGTGACCAGGTTGTTCAGTGAATCTGGTTTCCCCATTGACTTGGCTTATCAGATGGTCACAAAAGGGGATCACGTGACCCCAGGACACTGCAACCATCATAAATACGAGTCAGTTGCCAAGGGTCTGAATTTTGATCATGTGTCCATGGAGATGCTACCTGGCTGTAAATGTGAAAAACAGTCATAAGTCACTTTTTTCAGTGCCGTTGAAACTTTGAACTGTCATAAGTTAGGGACTATCTGTATTCGCTTTCAATCTTTTCCTGAAGCTTGTATCTTTTGGTAGATGATTATGTAGAGTGTGTCTTCCAGTTCCCCAATGTAGCCACTATAGTAACATTCAACTATAGTAGCAGCTACTGGGATGAATATCTGCCTACAAGATTGCCTTCCACAACTTAGAGAGGCTTTTAAATTCAAAGAGGAATAGCAGCTTAGTGATTAGGAAGGGACTGGAAAGTTCAGTTGTGTTGTTACATTCTTTATGCAGTACTCAATCTTATTATTGATTTATTTATTGAATTTATATTGCCGCCTATTCGCCCATGGCGACAAAACTTATACAATCTTCATTTGTATAACAGTCAAAGTTTTATCTTTGGTTTCTGCAAATCAGCATGCTCACAAATAAATGTATTGGAAACATGGAGGGAGTAATTAGAGGTTTGTTGCATGCCTCTTAGTTATGGGATAGGATTTCTGTTATTCAACCATTGATGATAGCTCCCAAGGCTACATGCCAAGGTTGGATGATTATTTTTTGACCGTTTCTGTTGATCAGATGAAAGAAAAGAAAGTGAATACCAGGAAAACTTGTTTTTTTCTGAGTGTTGACTACACTTTGAGGTTTACAAAATGACCTTAGATCAATTTCAACCTTCTTTGTCAGAGTACTAGGGCGTGGAAACTCAGGTTGTCTGGAGGTAACCTAATTTTTCAATATTTCTCAAGTCTTCTTCTGCAATAAGGAATTGCAAAACCTTTTCTCCCTTCTTCAAAGTCTAAAGGCCATTCTATTTGAAATAGTTAGAACTTTTTAACAGTATGAAGGAAAGGAGATGTCCAAATTGTAACTTTCATGATAAAAACTAGGGACGTTTTTTAAACAAAAATGTTAAACGTGGAGGAGATCAACCCCCTTTTCTTTGGTATATTTTCTAGAATGATGATGATTTAAATGTATCATGGCTGCTCCCTTTCATAGATTCTTGACAGCAAATCCAATTTTATAGTTAAAACATAACAGAAAATGTGACAGTCTGCCCAAATAACAAGCCCAACAATAAAATATGGTGGGAGCCTCACAAACATACTAATTGTGAACAGAGCCATCTTTTAAGGACCTTCTGGAACTCCAGGAAATGAAGGGCCTTATGTCTCTCAGGGTACAGAATGCTATTCCAGAGGTTTGGGTGGGAGCAGCAACAGAGAACATCCATTTCCTCTGCCCTACAAGATGACAATGTTTAATTGAGGGGGCCTGAAGCACTAAGCCCAAATTGTTGTTAGTTGCGAAGTCGTGTCCGACCCACAGACAACAGTTCCTCCAGGCGTTCCTGTCCTCTACCATCCCCCGGAGTCCATTTAAGCTTGCACCGACTGCTTCAGTGACTCCATCCAGCCACCTCATTCTCTGCCCTCCCCTTCCTCTTCTCAATCGCTCCCAGCATTAAGCTCTTATCCAGTGAGTCCTTCCTTCTCATGAGGGGCCCAAATAGAATGACCTAAAGCAGCCTAAACCTTTTGCTTATTGTGCGTGTGTCTTTCCAAACTTTCTGACAATCAGCACAAAAGACCCGTTTGTAATGAGGCTCAACACAGTTAAACTAGACTAATGTGGTCTGTGCATATGTATGCTAAAATATATTAGGACCCAGTGTTAGGAATGTGCAATTAGAAGACAGCAGAGTCTTTAATTGTCAGCCTCTAGTTAGCTTTTCCTTTTAATTAACAGAAGAAGACAAACAGTGACCCCTACAGTTTTAAGCAGATTATGAGCGATAGCTAGTACAGTAAGGAATGATGAAAGAAAAGTTTTTTAAGGGGGGGAGCCCAGAAAGAGTTCCATGTTGCTTTTTCAATGGAAGATTATAGTAACACTGGGGCAAAGACTAAGTAAATATGATTAAACTCTCTTCAGCAGCAAGAACAGTAGTAAAATGTACTGTCACTCCAGCAAATCTGCCTGTTAGTCAACTAAAGGCTCTCTATTTGCTTATGGATCAGGATAAAAAGTGCCACACATGTTGACTCGAGGAGAACAAAGTCTCTGGTCCCCCTTTAAAGAAGGCAGATTGCTTACAAACACACTTCTTTAAACCCCTGACTTGTGATTTAGAAGCTGCAACACCAACAGTAGAAGGACCGTTCCACTGTGGATTGAATATTAGAGGGAACGTGAAGGCCTGCAGCAGCTTTCTTGGCTTCATGGCTGTGAGTTCCCAGGTTCACAAGGGAGTTGGGGAAGAGGGAGGGGGAGGGGAGCAATTCACAATGGTCTCATTGATTTAAAAATTGAGGAACCGCTGAATAAGTCTATTGAGCAGACAGAGTTCAGTAGCAGGTGAAGTCTTCCCCAACTCTTTCTGTGCACGTAATGTGACTTTGTATAAAACCTGGAGGGAGGAGAGAATGAGAAAATCTTATTCAGGTTGTGCTAAAGTGCATGAGAACAACACCGGTTCTCTGGTGGCAGCGGCGGGTAGATAAATTTTAATAGAGCATATTAGAGCAAAGGGCTGTTTCAGAAGGAACTGCTTTGTTCCTGTTCTTTTGTTGAACCAGCCATGGACTGGCTTGCTTACTAGAACTCCATGAGCCTGTCAGTCAAGGCATCATATCTATTTTGTATACAGTATTTACATTTTGCCTTTCTTTTTTAAGGCCACCACTATTTACTAAAGGAACAAATGCCTCCAGCTTCAAGGCAGTGCGAAGAGTTGAAAGATGGTTCTGTGCACTGCTTTCATCTGAAACTCTGTGGGGGATGAAGGATTGCATTTCTTGAGAGGTTGGACCTGGGAATTTGCATTATAAATACAAATTTGTCCATGAATGTAACTGGGATACAAAGAATATGAAGAACATATGAAGAACGGTTGTAGGAATGGGGTATGTCTAGTCTAGGGAAAAGAAGGACTAGGGCCGACATGATAGCAGTGCTCCAATATTTGAGCGTCTCCTACAAAGAAGAGAGGGTCAACCTATTTTCCAAAGCACCAGAAGGCAAGACAAGAAGCAATGGTTGGAAACTAACCGAGGAGAGAAGCAACCCAAAACTAAAGAGAAATTTACCAACAGTGAGAACAATAAACCAGTGGAATAGCTTGTGGGTGTTTCATCACTGGAAGCTTTTAAAAAGAGTCTGGACAACCATTTGTAACGGTATAGGGTCTCTGTTTGAGCAGGGGATTGGATTAAAATCTCTCCAAGGTCTCTTCCAACTCTGCTATTGGGTAATTTTGTTATTCTGAATCTAAACCAAAGGAAAGTTCTTGGTTTCTTAAAAGGACTGGGAGGGAAGCCTATTCCAGCAGCTGGAGGCAGCTGTGGAATATTGCTTCCTGTGTGTGACTCCCCATCCATGATACTTCCAGCTCTTACTTATGTGGGAAATTGGGATGGGACTTAAAATTTTGGACCTTGTTGTAGGTCACACATACTGCAGCTGACAGGACTTGGCAGCAGTCATATCCCAAAGACCACAATTATAAGCATTACTGCTTTGGATGAAACAATGATCATGTGAGATACTACTTGATGTGCCACAGAAGGAAATGATCATGTGCATTGCATTATTAAGAAAGGGATGTGGGTTGGTTCATTGGCCTGTGGATTGCACTGAGTGGAAAGGGGACAACGTTGTCCACATTTAATCTTAACACATAGGAAAGTCAATATGATGCTCTCAGGATGCTTTGCATCAGTTCCCATCAATGCTGGATAGTAAGGTTTATGGCATAGGATTGTGGGAATTATCATTCAATCTGGTGAGACCAGACTGGTGTGACCACTTTAAGGAATCTTTGAATGTTTATCATTTTATTACTCTCCTCATCCCCTTGATAGAAATCCTACTTTTCATGCTCCAGATTCAGTTGAAATTCTGCAGTCAGTCAACTGTTGGATTTTCCACTCAGGCTGACTTTTTTTTTTTTTTTCAATCCACCTACTTGGACTTTTTATCCACTCAATTTTCCCCTAGGAATATAATTGGCTTCCCTTAAATGCGTATGCTTAATAGTTTAAATAGTTGGTTTAATCCAAGAGGTCTTCTTTTATTTTTCCTATTTGTATGATTTTTCCTTTCTTTCCAGTTCTCTCTCTTTTTCTCTCTCTGTAAAATACCAACAGAAAATCTGTGTGCAAAGCTTCTTGTGCTTGATCTAAATATCTTTAAAGCCAGATATCCCTGCATAGAATTTGTTGGAAGCAGTTGCTGAATTCTCGCAAATGGTATTAGAAATGCTGCTTTCTCGCCACTGAGTTTATGCCAGTATCTTCCAGAAGAGGATCATCAGCCTCTGCATGTAAGACATCTTCCTTCAGCCAGATGGTGAACTCTTCGCCAATAGCCCTGATTTCAAACCACAGCATCCTATAAAAGCAGCTGTCGGCTCCTTGATGAGCTTTTGAACTGTGACCTGCGTTTGCAGGGGTCGGGCTTTTCACAGGCCCGGCGGTTGAGATGGTAGCATCCTTCAAATCGGACTGTAACCAGGACTTGCTGCAGCTGCAAGGTAACTGTGAGGGAATGATTCTGAGACTGCTACATAATACATCTTTAGAAGTCACTTAATTAGTTTATGGCACGAATGAAAGGGGGTCCCAGCCCAGATGAATGTGACATCTGGGAATTAAATGGGGAAGGTAACAGGAGGTCAGATTTCAGTACAAAACATTTGTGTTCGGGGTTTGGGGGGCCTTTGAATATTTGGGCATCTTATCATGTATTTACACATATATTTTATTTATAATATCATAGTGGTTTTTGTTGTACAGAAAGGGAAATCATCTTCTCTTATGATGTCAGAAATCTTGATAATTGCTCCAATTTCAGATGAAAGCAAAAACCAGCTTTTTGTAACAGGAAACCTCAAGATATTTTAAATTGACTCTCACATCACTGTTAGCTCTCAGTATCAGATCTCATTTTACAAAGACTAGTGTAAAAGAAGATTGGATTGAAATGTAAGGTGTTCCTCACTTAACAACCATTCATCAGCCATTCAGAGTTGCGACAGTGCTGAACAAGGATGTTTATGATTGGTTTTCAGATTTACGACCATTACAATATCCCTGCAGTCACATGTTCGCCTTTTGTGACCTTGAGTGCTAACTTCCGACAAGCAAAGGGAAGCTGACAGGAAATTGTAAATGATTACCACGTAATGTCCTTACTTAACAACTACAGTAATTTGCTTAACAACCATAACCAGGAGTGCCAGAACTGCTGTCATTAAGCAGCATGGTCATTTGTAGTTAGACTTTACTATTGCATTGCTTGAAGTTCCAATCCTGGACTTGTGAAGACTTCCTTTATTGCTAATTCCATATTGACTAACCATTCAGACAGTCAATATTGCACAAGCTACTGAGTCTTAACATATTGTTAGTACAGCCATCACTCACTTTTTGTTCTACATGGAGTAAACCTTCCTTGGCCAATAAAGGGAAGCTTTCTAGTTTGCTGATGGGTTTAGATATCTTGATAATCAAGATATGTGGCATCTCCTCCTTCATTTGACATTAGTTAACCCAGAATTATCACGGCTGACTCTTCTCCTTTGCCTGTTTGTTTGTTTCCATATCATTTCTGACTTATAAGAAAGGGTCCCCCGAGGCCATTAGTATCTATACAACTTGAAAAACCATATATGAACTTCTATATTTGAGAGGTGGCTGCCTTGCAGACATGGATCTACATTAAAAGCCAAGAGCTGGAAAATCCTGTTGAAAGGGGCACTTATCATGTGAGAACAGGGCTTGGTTGAGTGGGACCTTAGTGACTCCCCTGGGGCTGTCATCTCCATCGTAATCCATACTCTGAAGTTAGATTTTGGTACTTGTTATTCTGCCAGGTGAAGTTGAGCACCATCTAGTGCATATGCTTGGGGGGGAGATAAAAACCAAAAATCTAGCACACTGTAAATCCTGCTAGAGCTTACAAGTCATCTGAGCAAAAACAAAACCCACTTTTGAATAAATAATGCTGGTGCTCTTAAATTATGAAGGTGTTGTTTAGAGATAAATCAACCTTGGGGTAGTTTCTGCAGTTGCTTTATGTATTCAAAGTCTGTCTGGAATTAGCTCACTGAGCATTTCAATTTTTTTTGGAACTGTGCAATTGTATAGGGTTGTACTGTTCAGAGTAAGAAAGTTTCAGTTTTTCCTCCTCACTTGGTCTCCTATTCAAAAACCTACATGCCATCATTAAAACATACATACTGTATAAAAATCAGAATACTATCAGAATAAGATACACTTTGCAGTCTGATAATCTGAAATAACTAATATTAACAATCTTCTTCTAATTTGTAACCAGTCTGAAAAATTCTGACCTACATGAATTGTTATTCTCCCCCTTTTTGTTTTATTTCCAGTAAAATGCAATAAAATGCACATATAGGCCATTCAAATAAACATTGTACAAGCAAATCACAGCTGGGGGGAAACACTTCATTTTTAAAAAAACAAAACACTTTTTGTGTGTGTGTGTGGCTTATTGTAAATCAGTGTGATATACTGTACATTCTTATCATAGGGAATTTTGAAAGTATGTTTACTTTCAAAATTATTGCTTTTAATACTCTAAAATTCCATAGAAATAATAATAATAATAATAATAATAATAATAATAATAATAATAATAATAATAATAATAATAATAATAATAAT
>JANHGC010007311.1:23999-34242 GCA_027560395.1 Boaedon fuliginosus
GAGGGACATAAGGAAGGAGGGAGGGATGAAGTACAATGGAAGAAACTTTAAGGAAGTTGCCACTCCAATAAAAAAAACCGGAGCAAGGCCGGGTAAACAGCTAGTATTACATAAAATTACTTTAAAATCTATATAGAAAAATAGAATTTAGAAAACAAAACCAAAACATCTAGTTCTTATCCTAAGTAATATGGCTTCCAGGAAAAGAGGTGACTGCCACAATTTTATGATAATGAATAGATAGAACAGTAGTTCTGTTTCCTTTATTGGAAAACAAAATCTTACAAGAAGACTGTTAAAACTGAAATACAAATATTACTAATTTAGGTTTTACTTAAATAATCATTTTCCCTTTAATTTTGTTTTATTCTCAATTATTTTTCCTTGATTGTTTCTTCCTTTCAGTAGCATTCACCTTGTGGCTGTTATTTTTGCTTAAAGTGTTTCTCTCTTCACCCAACCTTCCCCATATAATATTTAGTCCTTGATAGTCCTTGACCACAATTGAGATTGAAAATGTTGGTTGTCGAGTGAAGTGGTCATTAAATGAGGCATCATATCTCAAAGAGCTGCCAAAGGGCCAAAATCCAAACAGGCAGCCTCTCGCTCTGAAAGAGGCTGGCTAAAAAAGGTCTGTCCCAAAATCCCAGCAGGATTTAGACATGGAGTATTTGCACCATGGCATTTGCAGCCAGACCGCAGCAACAAGAGGACTCCCTCTAGTTTCTGAGGACTGGTTGCAAATGCCCTATCCTGAAGTTTGTAATTGCTTTGTTGTAAATCCAGGATCCAGTTTAGGAGCTGCTGCTGCCACCAACACACTCATGGAAAACTATAGGATTGTAAATCGAAGACTATCTGAATAACAATGATCCTTAGGATTTTAATTGTCAGGGTGATTAGCCTTGTAGGTAATATAGTGTGTAATTTTATTTTTTAGAATGTCTTCACTGTAATAATTATCCTGAGTCTAAATATTGTGTATACATTCAACTAAATACAGTTTGAGAAAACTGAGACAAGGATGTCTTATACTGTTATGTTGTCTGGATGGAGAAATCTGTGTTAATTTAAACATGTTTCACTTAGAAAAAGTGATAGGATAGATTAATTAAAAACATTTGAGAATTAGTGTGATTAATTTAGAGTTAGCAGATGGTGTTAAACTAAACTTTGAGAGTTTAGGGACACCTTTATAGCATATTCCAATGATAATGATGATAGTGATTTTCTACTTTCAAAGTAGCAATCTTGTTTTCTAATTTTCCAAAATATTCCTGAAACATATTTTTGTAATGTTGAACTGAGAGCGTAATAATTATTCTCAAAACATTGCTCATAAATCTTTTTTATACAGTTTAAGACAGATGTGTTTCAAAAAGTTTTTATTTCTTTTATTACTTTAAAAAACATCGTCCACACATCAGACTTAGTGCTGCAGGGGGTTGTACATAGTATAAATTCAATGATCAATACATTTCTATATTTTTAACTATAACAATTCCACTTCTCAGTTTAAGACAGATGGAACAAGATGGCATCAATCTTGAAGAAGAATCTGAGCAAGCAAATGCTAAAATTAAGAAACTTAACATTCAGAAAGTAAAACTTGTAATTGAATTTATGCGTCTAATAAAGGTAAATACAATTTCTAAAAAAAGATACTCTTAATGCAATTGTATATTATAAAAACATTTAAATTATGAATTACCCTTTTTCATTCCTCTGTCACAAAATTAACTATTTTATGTGGTGGTTGGCACATGCATTGAATTTGGATAATATTTAACTGTTAATAGTGTTTCATATCCTAAATTCCTGTCACTGACTGCTTTCCCCTTAGAAGTATTACACCGAGTGCATTCAATAATACAAATATTTTTGATTAATGATGGACATTCAGTGTCATCATGTTAATTGCCATGTGATAAGTATTAAGTGAACTCAGTTCAAATGAATAAATAACCCTAACCCTGCTGTTGATCTGAAATCCAGTATTTGTATTACAACAGCACAGGTGTTAAGTAATTTGCCCATTGAGACCTATGTTGCAAGATGATGTTTGAGTGGTTTTGCAAATTGGTAAGAGAATTATTTTGCCTGGCCAAAATCTAAGTAGCTGTCAGACTAAATATCCTCAGCAAATAAAACAGTATTCTGTTCTTGACACTGATTTCAGCCTAGCACAAGTGCTGTGATAAAACTATAGGAAGCTGCCTCATAATGGCTTTCCTCTGGAAGTTCTGGATGCTCCATCACTGGAGATTTTCAAGAAAAGACTGGACAGCCATTTGTCTGGAATGGTATAGGATCACCTGCCATTGGCAGAAGGTTCAACTAGAAGGCCTTCAAGGTTCCTTCCAACCCTATTCTAGAACAGAAAATAACAGAATAACAGAGTTGGAAGGGACTTTCGAGGTTTTCTAGTCCAGGGGTTCCAACCCCCAGGCACACTGCTGGGCCTTGAGCCTTTTTGGAATAGGGCTGCAGAAGTGATGGGTGAGTGTATATGTGTGTGTGCTCCGTTTGCGTTAGTGGCAGGCACGCATACCCACTGATCACACAAATGGAGCTGTACGCACATAACCTTCCTCTCCCTTGCCCCCCCTGCCGGTCTTCAAAGCTGAAAAGGTTGGGGAAATCTGTTCTACTCCAACCTGCTGCTCAGGCAGCAAACCCTATACTATTTCAGACAAATGGTTGCCCAATATCTTCTTAAAAACTTCCAGTGTTGGAGTATCCACAACTTCTGGAGGCGATGATTCTATAATCTAAAGAGCAAAACCAGTTAAGCCAATATTGGCTTAATATTGCCAATGCTGCTTTCTGTCAGGCATTCTCCCTGATTGCAGGCTATAGTTTTTTCAGCTTTGCCTGGAAAAGCTGGAAATTCAACACACATAGCATGTACTCTACAAATAATCTGTGGCTCTCCCTTATAATATATGCAGTGTAGACTTGTAGAGAGAATGAGCCTTCCTGCTTTTTCAAACTTCTTAAAAGTTTATTGATTTTTTTTAAATAAACAACAGACTTTATAAACTCAGCTGCTCTCTCCTTTTCCTAATTCAACATGTTTCATTGGATGGATAGGAATAATCAGTTATTAATATCTAAAAAGAGAATGACAAGGGGAGAAGGGAAATAAGATGGGTTCAGATACGACAAGATGAAGATAACATAGGAATGGTGTACTATTAGCATGGTAAATAAAAATGGTTTCTTCTTACAATTTATAAAGAGTTTAGTTTTATTGAATTTATATGCTGCCCTTCTCCTTGCGGACTCAGGGCGGTTCACAATATAAGATACATGCAGTACAAAAATTAAGACCAAATTAAATTCATGCAAATTCAACAACAATATAAATTTAAGAAGTGGGAAACAAATTAAAAATTTAGGACTTTTTTTTTTAATTTAGAAGACCCTATTAGTCCTATAGTCTTTGCATGCCATGTCTCGGATTAGAAATCAGTCATTAAGATACTCAAATTGCAAGCAAAGATGGCCATTTTCGGGCTGAAAGCAAGCCCACCTGTATCCTGGGTTCTGTCCTCAAGCATATTAAAATTGTCTCTTGCCTCATGAGAGGAAGGAAAGATTCCTAAATTTGTAGGAAATTCTTAAATTCTTGTTTCTGGATAAATGTAATTCATTCTTTAGAAATGTGTCCAAAAGTTAACTAGTCCAAATTCTGTAGAAAGTAGGGCTTCAGCTTTCTAGAATTGCCAGAGAATTACATAACTTCTGCTGTAACACATAGAATTTATAAACTGAGAGCCAGTTTGGACTAGCAGTTAAGGCATCAGGCTAGAAATTGGGAGGTCTTGAGTTCTAGACCCATCTTAGGCACAAGCCTGTTGGGCCAGTGCCCCCCTCTCTCATCCCTTTGAAGGAGGGAATGACCACATCTAAAAGACCTTGCAAAGAAACTGCAGAACTAGTCCAGGCAGTCAACAGGAGTCACTGACTCATAGATCCAAAAACGAACACCTCAAAAACTCCCTGAATATTCTTTCTGGAAGTTTCCTTTCTGGAGCTCATTCTCCTTTTTTTGTTATTTATGGAGGAAAACATTTTGCTTAATGAGTACTCAGATGCATTCATGAGGGGGAGAAAGTTTTATTTTCGAAGAAGCGTTAAGTGGTACAAACAATTTCAGTTGAGAAAAGGGAGAAAAAGTAAGTGTTATGTTTGTTTCAGTGATATGGTAGGTTCTAGACAACAGACAATAATAAATACCTAATATAGATAACACTACATTGAATCAAATTTCATATGATGTGGAGTAATGTGATTTGAATATCTAAATTTCCAAAGGTTGAAACATTTGCAAACATTTTTAAACAACATTTGCATTTATTTTCTGCAGAGTTGTATGGCCCTTAATGAAGACAAAACAAATTTGGTGCTAGAGAACACAGTAGCTACTTTTCACAAGAACAGACTTGATGCTGAATTTAGAGCTGCAAATGTACACCTACGAGCTATGGATGTAAGTCTTCCATTTTACTATTTGACAAATGAACTTGAAAATATTCCTAATGTATGTGTAGTTATTTATAAGATAGTTGTGCGTATAGATTATAGTTTCTAGATAGTACTACCGGTAGGTTTGCATTTCCTTTCTATGGACAAAATAATGGACATTAAAAACAACTCCAATAACGGATTCCTTTGCTTTCTAAAATAATTTCATCCTTCTACCTCCAGAATTATGGATTAAGGTAAAATGGATTCCAGCAGTTAAATTTAGGTTTGTCTGAAATTCCACAGCTTTTAACATGGCTTGTATTATGATAGTATTTTTAATTAATAGAGAAGAATATTTGTAGCTCAGGGTTGAAATGAGAGGTCCTTGGTGCTCTCTGAGACTGTTTTCTTGCAGACATTTCGTTACCCAAACTAGGTAACACCATCAGCACTGTTAGTATTGTATTTTTGTGGGAGTCAAATGCTGCATACACGCCTTCTGCATATTTGTCAGATTTTTTTTTAGATTTAGATACTTAGATACTTAGATTTTTTTTTTCAAAAGTGCATGCTATCATGCACATGATGTAAAAGTATCACATGAATGTTTGCATCCCTTCTACCTCTGGTTTCCAATGTGGCACTTTAGTTAATAAATTCTCATTTATTCATTGCCTATTCTCCAATGAATCTGTGCAGCAAATGCATGCTTTTCCCTAATTCAGGATGATAGGAATTGTTTCCCCATTTGATCATTAGAGAATGGCACTATTGCATTTGGAATATGACAATATGGGATGTTATTTTTAGAATAACTTGTTAATTCTCTTGCTTCCATAGATTAAATTTTGCTGATGTTATTGTTTCATGTTTTGGACAGAAATTCTACAAAATAGTATTCAGAATAGATACCACAGTGTTTATTTTAAGAACATATCAATACTACCCTGTTTCCCTGAAAATACGACCTCCCCTGAAAATAAGAACTCGCTTGATTTTTACACGTGCACCCAATATACGTATGTCCCTGGCTAATAGGTTAGTCAGTGGATGACATCCTCTGAAAATAAGACTGGTGCCTTTTTTTGATGGCAAAAAAAATATAAGACAGGGTCTTATATTCGGGGAAACACTGTATTTTTTCTCTGTATACTGTTCATATCACTCTGATGAAGGACCATAGTTTTTCAGTACCCTACTCCCAGGGTAAACAGCCCCATGTTCTTGCTGTGGAAGAAAATGTCAGGATTATGCTTACGATATAACATAACAGATGAGAAGGTGAAATGTGAGTTGAATAGCATTTCAATTAGTTAGGATTATTTGTTTGTTTGTTTATAAAATTTATATGTGGCCCATCTCACCCAGAGACGACTCTAGGCAGATTATAATGAATTAAAAGCAAGATAAAACATTTAAAATGTTGAAACGAATATGAATACATTGAGTTAACATTGGCAAAGATGCAGAGGGACGAGTGTGAATTGTCCACAAATGTTATAATTTATTGGATTGCCATATGTTCTTTATGTTACCTTTGCTTGGATCAGTTATATATAAAATGTGGCTCATATTTTTCAGACTAATGAATTTCATTTATAAACGTACACATACAGATTATTTATATATTATTGTACTATTTTGAAAGTTGGTGTAAGAATAATGGGCCTTTGTAAAATAGGATGATTTTTAATTTCCCTATGTTATTACTCCAAATTCATGGGAAACATGATTTTCTGCTGTAGAGAAAAGTCACAGTTTATCTTTAAGTAAGTCAAAATTGTTTCTGATTTCCATACTTGGGAATGCTATATGTAAAGTTTAGTAAATGAGAATAATCCAAGATAATCCTGGGATTTTAGCAAAGCATGGGTACATTTGGGGGCACAGCTACTAGATTAAAATTCAAGACCTCTACTTCAGGTTTTTCATTGTATACATGGAAAAAGATCCTGATTACAATTTATTAAAGTATAATAGTGTTAAAAAATCTTTTGTTTACCTACTGACTTAAATTAAGCTTGAAGTAAATTATTTGGCATTGTCATCTATAAAGGCATTTTTAATATTTTCATGTTTTTCTGGCAGACCTTTATAATAGATTTGAATCGATTCACATAGGTTCGCCTGATACGAAATAAACTAATATTGGTTTATTAATTTATCTTTTGGTAATAGATGAGCAAAGAACTGAACTATTGTCTTTTGCCACTAGAGGGCTTCTATTTATACTTCATTTATACAATGAAATTCTATAACTATTTTCTTGATTCATGAAACCCAGAGTTAGAATATATCAGCCATATGAAGACCATCAGCATTAGAACTCAAAATCCTTTCAGGATATTAGTTCTGTTGTCAAATTGTTTGTATTGTTAAGAACTAATGTTCAAGTCTGACTGCTTCTAATATAAAACCTTTAATCAAGCTTTTTGCTCTGTGCAAGATGTTGGATGATGTTTTTTAATATGTAAAACAAAATAAAATTTTATTTAAAAAAAAGGCTTTTGCTCTGTGCAGGCAGAGAGCACATCTGGGAGACAGCTGCTTGGTATTTAAAGTGTACATCAAAGTGTCACATGGCAATGATAAGATTTCTTTATGAATTTATTTTTCTTTTGAATAGACTGTCTTATTGTTATCCTCTCCATCCATGCTAGGTTATTCGCATATCCTTCTTAAAATGTGGCATCCAGAATTGGGCAGGTTTATTAGTGTACTGCAAGTCTGTTTTGATGATGCAACCACCCCCTAGTCCCTCTTTTCTCTAGACTAGCATATACAATTCCTGCAACCGTTCTTCATGTTTTTGTCTCCAGGCTTTTAATCATCTTAGTTCTTCTTCTTTGCACTTTTTCGGAAGTCCCAACATCTTTTTTGTACTATGGTGACCAAAACTGGATGCAGTATTCCAGGTGTGGTCTTACTAAGAATTTATAAAGCAATACTAATACCTCATGTGATTTTGATTCTGTCTTTGTTTATACAAACAAGGATTGTACTAGCTTTTTTGGCTGCCGGCGCACATTGCTAGCTCATGTTTAAGTGATCATCCACTAGGTCCCTCTTGCAGTTAATGTTTTTAAGCCTGGTTTTGCCTAATCTGTACTTGTATGTTTGGTTTTTCATGCCTGGGCATAAAACCTTGCTTTTCTCCACATTAAATTTCATGTTGTTGGATAAGGGCCCATTGTTCAAGTCTGTTAAGATCTTTTTAGATTTTGAACTTGTCTTCTGGGGTGTTGGGTATTCCTGCCAGCTTAGTGTCATCTGCAAATTTGATGAGTTCCCCTTCTGCTTCATCATTTAACCATTTATAAAGATATTGAAGAGTACTGGGCCTAAGATGGAACCTTGTGGTACCCCACTGCTTACTTCCCTCCATGTAGATGTAGTACCATTAAGGACTACTTCTTGAGTATGGTTTGTCACCCAGTTACAAATCCATCTGGTGGTGTTGCTGTCTATCCCACATTTTTCTAGTTTACCAACAAGTAAGTTGTGGTCTACCCACTCCCCAGTCCTGCAACCATTCTTCATATGTTTTAGTCTTCAGTACCGTAATCATCTTTGTTGCTCTTCTCCGTACTCATTCTAGAGTCTCAACATCTTTTTTATATCATGGTGACCATGCAATATTCCAAGTGTGGTCTTACCAAGGCATTATAAAGTGGTATTAATACTTCACATGATCTTAGTTCTAGCTCTTTTTTAATGCAGTCTAGGACTGTGTTGGCTTTTTTTGGCAGCTGGAACACACTGCTGGCTCATATTTAAGTGATTGTTCACTAGGACTCCAAGATCCCTCTCACAGTTACTACTATTGAGCAGATACCACCTATTCTATACCTGCGTATTTGGTTTTTTGTTTTGTTTTTTGCCTAAATGTAAAACCTTACTTTTTTCCTCTTTATTGAATTTCACTTTGTTGGATAGGGCCCAGTGTTCAAGGCTGTCAATATCCTTCTGTATCTTGAGCCTATCTTCTGGAATATTAGCTATTCCTGGCAGCTTGGTGTCATTTGCAAATCTGATGAGTTTCCCCTTTATTGCCCCAAAATGTTCTCCTTCCCTCCCCTACATAGTAGCAGCCACTTACCTACCTTCTGGCCTTGGACTTCCAGCTTCCTAATGGACTTTCTCCCTGCAAGCTCCCCACAAGCAAAGCATATGAGGAAGCTGGCAGGAATTTTAGGAAAGAAGGAAGGGAGGAAGGGAGGATGGAAGTAAGTAAGGTTTCTGATGCTAGTTTTCCAGAAGGAAGCTCAATGGGAAAGTTAGCAGGAAGTTGCAGTTTGCTCCCACTCCCATTGTTTTTTGCCCCCTATGGTCATTTCTTTGTTTAGATAAGAAAATATCTCTGAAATCATGACCCAGTGATGAATGGGTTGTCTAGTTTTTTCTCTAAAAATAGTTAAAGTCAAGAACTGTGGAGGAACATTTAGAAAGAATGGCTATTCTTGATTCACATGTTAGCCTGAAATCTAAATGCTTAAGCATTTTAGGGAATTGGGAAATGATTTTGTATTCAGTTAATTTAATAGTGGATCTGTCAGAAAATAATACTGTTACACTTTAACTACAATAACTTCCATAGTTGTTCGTATAACCTAATTCTTAAATAAATGAATAAATAAATGTAGCAAATTCTGTCATGCATATTTTCTTTGCAGTAATAATGGGCTTATAAAGGTTGGGGGTTGGTTTTTGCTGTAGAAGAACAAAGGGATGAACTGATATGTTATGCCTGAATTTCTTTTGTTTTAGGGGGATTTGAAACTACTCCTTGAAGATTTCATGCATGTCTGACTGCATTAAGTCTATCTGCATTACATACTGTAGATACATTTTATCATCTCCAAGGCCACTGAAGAGAGGACTAACTGGTTTCAACAGAAGTAACAACCAATTGTGAATTTGTAATATGGGGATTTTTTTATCCCTATAGTTTAAATAAATATAGCTGAATTGTTAGATGCTTTTCCTTTCCATTGTAAATGAAAAATGAAGGTGGTGTCAGGATTGTATAAACTAGTGATAAGAAAATCTGTTCTTTCAAAGGCTATTTACCTCAGGGATCGTGTTATTAGGCCATTTTAGGCAGTTGGTGAGCCAGAATAAAAAATGGGCAGGACTAAAGTCTAGATATCATTTCTTTGTTTATGCCTTTCTTTTTCTCACTCTTAGATTTTTTCTCACTTTGCCCATCTCATCTTCTCCTCATCAGCAACCTGCTGGGGATGAGGACAGATAAATTGCAGTGAGGTTACTGCAACAACGCACAGCCTCACAATTGAGGTCTATCTTCTGGTTTCAGGCTTAGCTAGGATTTGGTTACTCATTGAAATGATTGAAATATGAAATGATGAACCATTGGAAGGAATGGATTTTGAAAGTGTAACCAGTTGTTTTACAGTGGTTACAGAATAATACATTAGAAATGAAACTGTGGGACTACTGATTAAAATAAAGGGGTTAAAACATAAGATGCAATATTGTGCCCATGGGCTACTGACAGTGGTAGGATTCAAATAATTTAACAACCAATTCTCTGCCCTAATGACCGGCTGGGTGGGCATAGCCAGGGGCAGGGATGGGTTCCTACCGGTTCGCTGGTTACCCGCTTTGTGGGCGTGCTTTCTGAACGGCTGTCAAAAGCGCGATATCTGCCGCACAGCTTTTCTGTCAGAGTGCTTGCAGAACCGCACCAAGATTTCTGAGTCGATCGCGTGCAGCGCGCTTTTGACAGCCGTTCGGAAAGCGCGCCCAC
>JANHGC010007312.1:0-10680 GCA_027560395.1 Boaedon fuliginosus
GAAGCACCATATTCAAACCTCTGAGGCGCCATGTTTTATACATATAAATTCCAGATTTTCCCCAGCGGCAACAGGCTCAAGACACACAGAGCAGCCCACCCCACCAAGTAAGGTCGCCTACGATGTTGTAGGGGCGTGGGGCCTGCAAAGGGCTGCAGCCTGCAAAGGGCTGCAGCCCAGTGCCCCGTCACACCACGGCTGTCTTTCTTCAGAGCTGGGCTGCCCTTGGCCTAGAGCCTGGCCTGCCCTTGGCCCAGAGATGGCCTTGCTGAAGCAGAGATGTGGAAGGGGGTGCCAGGGGCTTCAGAAGGTCCGCAAACTATGTGGGTGGGGCGCCGGGGGCTTCAGAGGGCCTGTAAATGCTGTGGCCCAAATATACTTCTTTAAAAAAAAAACCCAAGCAAGGCCAGGTAAGAAGCTAGTTCATTATAATCTCTGTAGTAATACTGACAGTAATATCAAGGCTTGGGAAATGTTTCAGCAGTCTGCTTTCAATGTGGACAGTGGACAGCTATAATGGAATGAACTCATTCATGGAAAGAACTTTAGGTTACAAGAGCATACCTCATATTCTTTTGGATTCTGAGCTACAAGCATTTCTAGAACAGGCTGTACGTCTGCTACTTCATGAGGAAATAATCGCAAGAAGGTTTTATATCCTCGTACCTAGGTGAACAAAGCATTTCCAGTTTAATTATTCATCTCCATTTTATGGAAATGTAAAAATAAATTCAATTGTTTAATTAATATTTGACATCGCACCAGCTCTCAAGCTCAAGGGAGCTTTCAAGTTATTCATCTGCAATGCAATAGGCAAACAGTTAATGTTTATGTAATCAGAACAATAATAAAAGTCACAAAGTACGAATAATAATAGTAAAAGTATAAAATGATTACAGTTAAATTGCATATATGTAAGGATCTCATAAAAAGGAGAGGGGGTTATTAGGCTCTGTGAAGTTTATTTAAGGACTACTAACTATTGCAAACTATGAAATAGCAATTCTATAAAGCCTAGTCCTTTATGGATATATCCTCTCCATAAACCACTGCAAAAGTACAGACTCTCAGAGTCCCAAATGTTCGTTTGACAATAACTGTATTACAAATGACTGTCCCTCTTTTATCTAATTTGAGAGTATAGGAGTAAAGCCATATTACTATTATATTAAAAATTAAAATTTACCTTTGAAATGATGTAGAGAAACTGAAAGGCCAGATGAATTAGAAGAGGAGGAGATGCTTTATCTCGGATAATATCTAGCAACAAATTCAACATCGATTCTAGAGAAAACATAGGGAAATGGGTGAGGCGATAAAGGAAAAGTTAGTTGGCTTTTTTGTCTCCCACTAAACAGCGTCACGAATAAGTATCAGAATGGATTACCTAATTTGTTTCATGGAAAACACACGTTGCTGTTGCTACCTGACACAGTGGTTTTCTTCAGATATTGAAATGTCACAAAGTAGAGAGAGAGGTTGGACTTATTCCCTACTACCCAAAGGGAAGAACCAGAACCAAGGCTGAAGATATCTACAGAAACCTTCTACCTATATGAATGGGGAACTGGCGCAATAACCTGCTACACAAAATAATGAGGGGCTTTTGTTTTGTTTTGTTTTGTTTTTGGCTAGGGGTCTTCAGCAAAAGGTCTGTCATCTGCCAGAGATGCTCTAGTGGTTCCTGTACTGAGCAGGGGGTTGGACTAATTAAGTTCTAAGGAGCATTCCAGTTTTGTGATTCTATCAGACTTCAACTGATAGAATATTCTTGATCATCATGTGTTTAAAGCAAAATGCTATTTATGGTACCTTTTAATTGATCAATGCTTAACTGAAAGACCAAATGCAGTATAATAAAAAGGGATAAGAGAAAGCAATGGTCTGGCTAACAGATTGCGTAAGACCAAAGAAAACAGGCAAAGGAATATAAATGTGGCACCACAATGTTTCACTATCCTATTTCAGCCCTAATTCTGTACTCTTTACTGTTGGATAATGGTACACTGATCATGGAGAAAATCTATGTGGGAGTTAGAAATTACATAATCAATTGACAGACATCTCTAGATCTGAGTTTGGTTTTTACAGATGCTGGCTATGTTCTCCTGATCAGATTATATGATATGTCCATGTTGGCGAACCTATGGCACGTGTGCCAGAAGTGGCATGTGGAGCCATCCCTCCAGGCACGCGTGAGGACTTCAAATGGGGCTGCCCACCCACCCCTGCTCCATGGTATTCAGTTTTACCATGTTTTGAAGCACAGCTGAGCAGCGGGAAAAGCGCAAACAGCTGTGTTGCAGCTCTGGACAAAGGGGCAGGGAGAGCTTGGGGGGTCATGCACGCATGCATGGGGGAGCATGGGGGTCACATGTGCATCTGCGGGGCCGCTGCGCATGCGCAGACAATCCCCCAAGCTCCCCCCATCCCTGTGTGTGCGACACCCAGAGCCGCAACACAGCTGTTCACGCTTTTTGTGCTGCTCAGCTGTGCTTCAAAACATGGTAAAACAGATGGGGGGTGCACACATGTGTGCGCGTGGAGGGGGTGTGCAGGGGCACACGGCCACGCGCATGTGCATTTTCAGCACGCAGCCTTAAAAAGGTTCACCACCACTGTGATAGGTGAATGATTAATTCTTGCCTGATCTGAGTTTATGTATCAGGAAAGTTTCCATGTTAGAAATAAATGTTCTACCGCACACTTCTGATGCACTTTCAACAGGAAGAGTAGAGTTGGCCTACAACTCAAATGGGGCACATAGTTGGCAAGAAGCACTTGCTATCTCTGTCAAAATTCAAAAGAAAGATGGGGAGACATGCATTACTTCTTTTTCTATATAAACTTGCCTTACAAAGTAGCAAGAGAATTGTACCATGCTTTCAACAAAACAATCACAATTTCTACACAGAAAGAGATGAGGGAGGAGAGAAAGAGAGATTTTTCACATTGGAAACAGAAGATTACCCCAAAGCCTCTGGGATGAGTTAATTTTCTAGATGGATATTTACTGGAAAATTAAACTGTTCTTTCCTATTCTCCTTCTTGTCTGAATCTCTATTAATGATACAAAACTGGAGGTGTATCAATTTCTTTAAGTAAAGCTGCTTTCAGAGGCTAGTGTATTCTAGACAGAGAAGTCCCAAACACTGGATTAGAAAGAATCTTCTACCACACACTCTTAAGAAGAAAATCAGTATCATCCATGCTAATAAAAAAAAAAGATATTTTACCAAAAATTTACAGAATCTCAATATTTACCTAAATGGGGATCCAAAAGATGAGGCTGTTCCTGATATTTATCCATTATAACTGAAAACAAACAAAAAAACCCATACTTGGTTATCAAGCAATTTTCTAACATGAAAATGACCCGTCAATGCTTTGGCATTAAGAAAAGTCTTCCCTAAGAGTCTGAACTAAGTAAACCTGCTGTGACTTTGTAATTTCCAGGTAGTCCTTGACTTATGACCATAATTATGATCCAAAATTTCCATGACTAAACAAGGTGGGTTGTTAAGTGAGTCCTGCCTAATTTTATTACTCTCTTTGCCATGGTTATTAAGCAAACCACTGCAGTTTAGTGAATAACGCAGTCATTAAGCAAATCCGGCTTCCTCTCCTTTGACTTTGCTTGTTCAAAGCCAGCTGGGAAAATCACAAATGGGATGCTGCAAATGTTATAAACACGAGTTGTTGTGAAGCACCTGATTTTTGATCCCATGACAATAGGAATGCTGCAACTGGCCTAAGTGTGAAGACCAGTTGTAAGTCCCTTTTTCAGTCCTGTTGTAAATTTGAATGGTTGTTAAACAAATGGTCGTAAGTCGAGGATTTACAGCAAATGAAAAAAAGTCCTAAGGGTTGGGCTATATTCCTTCATTTTCATTTCTAAGCTATTTTTCCTTTTAATTTCTTATACAGTTATTGTTATATACAGTTATATACAAGGCTAAAGAATTGATTAAAATAATTATTAACTTCAATTACATTTACAGAATTATTATTTTCTTTTTTTGAATTTGCTATATTTTATCGTAAATTGTTTTCTGGCCATAATATTCAATCTTTATGTTTATTGTGTGCATGGTTCATTATACCAAAAAAATATGCCACTTAAATAAAGGACACTTGCTAAAAAATAAGCAATGTAAACATGGATACGTGAGAGATATTGTGTTATAAATAGCACCCTAATAATCAGAGATTATACATTTTATATTTAAAAAATGAAAAGGAATGAACTCAAGAGTAAAAGCCAATGATCTCCATCTTACTGAGACCTTTTGTTTTGGATCTTTTTTATGGCATGTACTAGAAAACAACCAAGAAGGTTACATATACAGGGCCTTTGGGATTCTTTTTTAAAACAGACTGGATAGCTAGATCATACTAGGCTATTTTATTAGTTCCTCCTTTTCCAGAAGTTCAAGATGCCAACGTTTCCAAAGCTCTTCCAGTAATCACAGAATAGGCAAAGCATGGCCAACAGAACACTGATAGCCTATAGCTCCTTTCCTCCATCCTTTACAATCCTACAAAATCAATTATGACAGTGGAGTTTCTCACTTATTTTTGGTGAAGAGAGAACTAAACAAGCTTAATACAATATTAACATTAAAAACTAACCCTGTACTTTCTCCAGAATAGAGAAAGCAGGCCAAAGATTGTAGCCCTTTCCCTAACACACTTTATTCCATTTAATTTACCTAGGAGTAAATTAAATTATACCATGAATACCATTTTAAATGACAAAGATTATTGTTACTATTATTATAAAAAAATGTGCTAATGTGCTAAACCTGTATAGAAATACATCCATTCATTTATGGTCAGTGCGCTTTCCCGCCATTGTGTTTCATTAATAACAGGAGGCAGGTACTATGTGACTATTTCCATTTGGAATTTGTCAGACATACTACCTGCCTCCTGGTATTCAGTGAAACTGAAACCACTACAGTGGATCTACACTGCATAAAAATAGAAAAATTCACCCCAAGGAAGTAATACACATATAACATCTATATTTCTTTCACTCTGAAGGCTTCAGGGAAATTAGACTGTATATATTATTGCAGCAACTACTGTAATATGACAAATAATCACTAGATGGCAATCCAAGATAGATTAAGCAATTGACTAACAATACTGAATAATCAAGCTAAACAAAATATGTTTTAACTATCATATATAATGTCTTTGGGTTAGGGCACCAGGTTAGAAACTGGGAGACAGTGAGTTCTAGTTCCAGCATAGCTATGAAAGCCAGCTGGGTGACTTTGGACTGGTCACTCTCTTTCTGTCCCACTCACTTTATAGGGTTGTTGTTGTGGAGGAAAGGAGAAAGGTGTGTTGGATAAGTTTGCTGTCTTTAGTTATTTGTAAAAATAATAAAGGTGGCAAATAAACAAACAAACAAATAAATTGTTAGCTAACTAGCTACCCACACAACTTGCGAACTGCAACTCTGGGCAGCTAATACAGGATTAGAAACAAAAATAAAACCAGCAGCATTAAATCAACATAGAACAATATAACTCAAGCCTTAAAATAGCAAAGAGTTGGGGAAGTCTACAACACTGGCTTATTCCTATATCATTATTTATCACCTGTAGGAATAGAATGACCAAGAGAGAAATTTCATTCTAATTAAATTAATGATGTATTAGATTGACTTTTTTAACATCACTTTCTAAAACCTTTACAGGTAGACTGAAAATGGGATTGACAAATCCATTGCAAAGCAACATGATCATAAAGTGAAACTTCATGTGTCAGTGCCTGATTTATGACGTCAGTTCTGGCTGCGGTCATTAAATCAATCACCTATGGACATTAAGTGCAGCATACATGACTGTGACTTCTAACTTCCTGCCAATTTTCCCACTAACGTGGCTTATCAGACACTGGCTTCTGATGTAAATGGTGGACAAATGACCAGGGGACACAGCAACCATACAAAATGTGCACTGGTTGCTAAGGTCCCAAATCACTATCACATGATTGCATGGAAGCGTCAATGGCCATAAGTCCAAGGATCAGTTATAAATCTTCTTTTTCAGCAACTGACTCATAACTTTGAACAGTTGCTGAATGAGCATTTGTTACGCAAAGGATTACTAGATATTGAGAAAACAACCTAGAAATTACTTAAACAAATCATGATTACTTACCAGCAATCTGTAATATTAACTTTGGCTCATTCAAGAATTCATAGTTGTAATGAATCCAAGATACAAAAACATGAGCTTTCCTTGCATCAAACAGCCAACAGCCTCTTTCACTTTTTGTAGTCTGTTTCAGCAGGCAGCTGATTGCCTCTGAATACCCCCAATCAGCTGGCAGCGATCCCTGAAGCCTTGCTAAAAATGGGAGGAACAGGCACTGAGGCTGCAATGTGCTCTGCAGCCTGGAACAGGTGTGCCCGGAGGACAAAAATGGTGGGTGGGCGGGGTTACATTCGAAGTATAAGATGCACCCTAATTTTCAACCTCTTTTAGGGTGAGAAAAAGTGCATCCTATACTCCAAAAAATACGGTACTTGTATTCCAGTATTAGTAACATTTACTATGGTACCATAAATAGATTATGAAGGAAGAAAATTAGCATAAAAGAAAAGGCTAAGATCTTCATTATTGTTCTGCTAATGGAATAATCTTTATAGAGCAGGGCTTTACTACTTTCCAATTTCTCCACAGCCCCTCACTCAATGTCTCTCAAGTATCTGTTTCAATGGGGCCAAACAATTTTCAGAATAATGTAAGATATCATTATGGGACTACAAATTTAATAAACTAGGACATTAAATGTTACCTTTATTATTAAAACTCTTGGCAATCCATCAATTTTTAATCACCCTAATCAGTTATAAAATGCAACAGTTTAAGAATATTTTGTAAATAATTTCCTAGCAGACACCAAATAAAGGAAAATTAGAAACTTTGAGCTAAACCCATGGAGGTTTACTTAAAAAATATTGGTAGATTCATTTCCATATGAATGAAACATAGACTTTAATCTAAAGAAAGAAAAAGCAAGAAACTTTCAGCACCAAACCTTTTCTGGAAATAATTCTCCACATAAACACAAAATAGCATACAAGAAAACAATAACAATCTTGTAGCTATCAGAAATCTTCTGCAATATTGCTTTGTATCATACATTAAAATAATTCATTCTGCAAAAACAAATAATATGTCTTCTATTAATAACAGAAGCAATAATAATAGCATAGATAGAAAGTCATTTTATGTTCTCTCTCCCTCCCTCCCCTGCACCACCCACACCATCTATCTCCCTCATACAATGACTCCGGGCAGTGTACAAATAAACATAAAAACTAGATATACATATTATTATAAAACAGTTAAAAACAAGAATAAAATAATTAAAATTAAAAAGGTGAGGAAGCGGCTTCAGAACAGTGTGCTCCTCTATGAATCCCAACCAAGTCATTACCCTTCCTAATGAAAACTTAAGAGTTTATTTTAGTAGAAAAAGTTACCAGGCTGAGGCTAAGAGAATTTATATTCACATTTAAGTTCTACTTTATTGATGAGCTGGAAAAATATTTAGGATTGCAGTCTTATTGAGTTACTAAATAAAGGTGGATGAACAGCCTAACTGATTACTTTTATACTGCACTTGGCAAACAATAGAAATAGCATTTCCAACGACTTATACAAATACACACACATATTCCTAATAAAGATCCTGACCAAGATTGTTTTTTAATCATCCATATGTTTTTAACTTTTATTTTAAAGTATTATCTCTTACCTTTAAATTTTTCAAGAACTTTCTCTCGCAGTATCAGATCTTCATATACCAATCTAAGATGATTAATCAACTCCTGTGTTTCTTGACTCTCTGTAAAACTTTCAAGTATATTTCCTTTCGCGATGACATCAGGCTCCAAGCATTTGTTGTCCTCTTGATCGTACCCATCGTTGTTCATCTCATTTAAAACCATCTCCTTTCTGATAAATTATTTTCTAGCAAAATGAAATAAAAAAAAGATTAGTGTTAGAGTTAAAACTATTAATTTGTTTCAACAATAACAATCCATAGCAGAAGTGTAGGTAACCCTTGTTATCACATTTGGAACTGGATCTCCTGTTATAAAGAAAAATGGTTAAGTGAATTGTGCCCAATTTTATAACCTTTTTGCCATAGTTGTTAACTGAATCAATGT
Source organism: Boaedon fuliginosus (assembly GCA_027560395.1). Classification (NCBI taxonomy): domain Eukaryota; kingdom Metazoa; phylum Chordata; class Lepidosauria; order Squamata; family Lamprophiidae; genus Boaedon; species Boaedon fuliginosus. The sequence continues at coordinate 8,198 of JANHGC010007312.1, forward strand.
GATTAAGTGAATCAATGTGGTTAAGTGGTTAAGTGAATCACAAAGTCATTAAGCAAATCCATTTTCCCCCATTAGATCTCACTCCACTTCAGTGAAGTCTAAGACTTTTTGATCCGAATTGGATTATGATTATTCTATCTTCAAAATTAAAGGAAGTTAGCAGTAACATACAAAATATAGAAAGAAAAGTTATTTCTATTAAAATATGTGACGATTTCCCCTCCCATCCCTTTTCCTAAATTTCCATATTATGGAGTTGCAAGACTGGTATTTGCGATACCTAGTTATCATTGGTTTTGTGTGTAAATAAATTTCAGAGAAGCTTTAACTATGAGGGGGGTGTCAGTTTTGTGTGCACAGGGTCCAGCTTTAATCCATAAGGTAGACTTTGGAAAGGATCATAAAAAAAAACAAAAGATTAAGAATGTCCACAGCAAATAATTGGAGCTTTAGTGAAGTATGAGACTTTTTTCTTGGTTTCCCTATAATCTACCACTCAAAAAATTAACAGGAATTAAAAATGGATACTGACATAATTAAGATCCACTGAAATCCATACATAGTAAAGTTAATTATAAATAGAGTATTAAAAAAATGGAATGTCCTCAAAAAGAAGTGGAAATCCGATAAATTACAATGCCTCTTCTATTAAATTATTTAAAATGTTAAAATTAAGCTTATTCCGTAAAAGGAAAGATAACTGTGACTGAAGCAATGGGCCATGGATATATTGTAACAGGCTCAAAAAGCTATTAATTCTATTTATTTATTTGTTGCACTGTGTCAACTGATCCTGCAATTTAAAAGCACAATAAGATACAAATAGTGCAAAGTGTATGTCATTTATGAGATGGACTATATTTTTGCAGACAAATATGTTTTTTTTATTTATTTATGTAGACTTCCATTTCACAATAGTAACTCTGGGTGACTTACAACATATAGCAATAGCAATAGCACTTAGACATGCTTCACAGAGCTTTACCGCCCTGTCTAAGCAGTTTACAGAGTTATAAAAACAACACAATAACCTAATATAAAATGTAAACAACGATCAAGACATTTTTGTGTGGTTTGTATGGTTCATGCTTATAGAAAAACTTAAAAATCAGTACTTAATGCTCTTTCCTGCACTAGCGGACTTCATGCATACTTCTTTTTTTTAATGACTGGATTCAATTGAGGCAAAAATCAAATTCATTAATGTATGTTGGGTAACCTAAGTGTCTTAACTCTCAATTGTATTTTTGAGAATGTACCTCTTAATTAAAAATGTATCACTCGATGTATTTTTTCCTACATAGCAGTACAGATAATCTTCAACTTACCAGTTTGCTTAGTGACTGTTCAAAGTTACAACTGCACTGAAAAAAGTGGCTCATGACCGTTTTTCACTTATGACCATTGTAGCATTCCCATATTCCCATAATGTACATTCAGATGCACGACAACTAACATTTATGACAGTTGCAGTGTCCCAGGGTCATGTGATCACCTTTTGCAATCTTCTGAGAAGCAAAGTTGCTGGGGAAACCAGATACACTTGACAATCATGTTACTAATTTAACAACTGCAGTGATTCACTTAACAAATGTAGCAAGAAGAGTCATAAAATGGGGCAAAACTCACTTAACAAATTTCTCACTTAGCCACATAAATTCTAGGCTCAATTGTGGTCATACGTCGAGGACCACCTGTGCTTATGATGGCTGCAGCATCCTGGGATCAGGTGATCGCCATTTGAGGTCTTCCCAGCCAGCTTCCAGCAAGCAATCAATGGGGAAAGCTGGATATACTTAACCACCACGTGACTCACTTAACAACGGTGGCAAAAAGCTCATAAAATTGGGTGCAACGCATTTATCAACCACCTTGCCTAGCAACGCAAATTCAGGTCCCAATTGTGATCGTAAGTCAAGGACTACCTGTAATAAATCTTGACTGCTTTCTTCAGATATGCCAAAAGGAAAACAAAGCTGCTTAGCTCCTTTGCTATCAAATCAACGATGGGCCCTGTGGCTTGTACAATTCTAATTTTAGAAACAAGAGGCATTTTAAAAACATTCTATACATTTGAGTACGAAGGCCCATCCCCAAAAAAAAAAAAAATTCAGGGTTGTTTTGGGGCACTCAGGGAACCTCTGTAAGGTACAGGGAAGATTTCCATTTTGAATCTCTTTGTCACCTTTAACACAGCAAGGAGGGAACCAAGGTGATCAGTCTGGGTCAGCCTCATCTTTCCTCCGTTTAAGAGCGACTGGATTCCTTTCAAAGCATTTTGTAACAGCTGGAAGGGAAACAAAAAAACCATGAGCCTTTTTTTAACCATCGTGGATAACATAACTCTATTTTATCTAGGGCAATTTTATCTAGGACTAGGCGGTGATAAAAGTCCGAGGGCAAAAATTATAATAATAATAATAATTTATTAGATTTGTACCCCGCCTCTCTTCACCCAAAAGGGGAACTCGAGGCGGCCAAAA
>JANHGC010007312.1:10780-22555 GCA_027560395.1 Boaedon fuliginosus
CAACTGGAAGAAACCACCAAGCTAAGAGAGCACCAAGGGTCCCATAGAGTTGTAGTATCTGTATTTGAACATTTCAGTGTGAAGCATATACATTAAATCAACCATAATAGAACTGGAAGGGACCTTGGAGGTCCAGCCCCCTGCTCAAGCAGGAGATCCTATACCATTTCAGACAAGTGACTGTCCAGTCTTTTTTTAAAAACCTCCAATAATGAAGCACCCAGTACTTCTGAAAGAAGCTGTTCCATTGGTTAATTGTCCTCACTGTTAAGAAGCTTCTCCTTAATTCCAGGTTGCTACGCTACCTTATTAGTTTCTTGTCCTGCCCTCTGGTGCTTTGAAAAATAAGTTTATCTCTTCTTTGTGGCAGCCCCTCAAATACTGCTATCATGTCTCTCTTAGTCCTTCTTTTCTGTAGACCCAAGTCCTGCAACCGTTCTTCATATGTTTTTGTCTCCAGGCCTTTAATATGGATGCCATTACAGGTAGTCCTCAACCACAATTGAGCCCAAAATTTCTGTTGCTAATTAAGACAGTTGTTCAATGAATAGTGCCCCATTTTATGACCTGTTTTGCCATGTGATCGTTAAATGAATCTGGTTTCCCACGTTGACTTTGCTTGTCAGAAGCTTTCTAAGAAGGTTGCAAATCACAATCCCAGATTGCCAGGACACTGCAACCATCATAAATATACATGGTAGTTGCCAAACACCCAAAGTTTGATCATGTGACTGTGGGAATGCCGAAATGGTCATATGTGCGAAAACTGGCCATGTCACTTTTTTTCAGTGCCGTTGTAACTTAGAACAGTCATTAAATGAATGGTTGTAAGTTAGAAACTACAGGATTTTCCATATTGAATTTAAAGCTCTTTCAGACAGATGTTAACACCAAAACCAAGGCCATTTTCTTTGGATTAAAAAAAATGCCTAATATCTCAACCAACGCTATGCCTATTCACATGTACTAGAAATCTCCTGATATATTTTGTCCTTAAGGCTAGTTTTTTAAATTATAGTTATTACTCATGAGATCCAAATATATCCTGCAAGGTTTTCAGGGGCAACTTTTGAATCTTATTGAAGATAGTCTAGAGGGACATTAATCTGATTTAGCATGACACTATTTAAATAATTATGACTTAAAATCTTAAGATTTCTTAAAATTTCTATTTTAAGAAAACTTTTGTTTCTATTTTGTTTTATACTGTTTATTTGTTTCAGGTTTTATATGACTTATTTGTTATATTTGATATTGCTTAATACCAAATATAACATGTCATACAAAAATTTAAAATATTAAGCAGTATAAACAAAATAGAATAAAAGAAAACAAAAAAAGATGGTAAAAGAGAAAAGAACGACTTAATAGTGTTATCTTTCCATGATTAGGACATCTTGTGGCTTCCTATGGAAATCATTATAGATAGAAACTTAAATCTAAAGGTAACGATAGTATTCTAATTTTTTGGTAGAAAATGAACTACCACACATAAAAAGATACTGGAGGGAGGGGGTTGCAAGGGAAGTACAATATACATAAATGTAAATTAGTATAGAAAAGGCCGTGGGAAAAATACATGTGATAAATCCTTAGGTTCATTCTGACCACAAGGGCATCATTTCTTACTGAGGGTACAACAAAATAATCAGCAGTGGGATTTTTCTTTGATCTAGCATGGCCATATTTAAATAATTTTTAGAGCTTAAAATCTTGTTTGCCAAGATTTCTTAAGATATAATATGGCTTTGAAGATCTCTTTTTTATTTATCCTAGATATTTCTGTGGAATAGAAAGATAAGGGAATTGCTTTAAGTTCACATCATAGTGATTTGATCTGTGACAAAACACTTATAAAGCTTGATAAACACTTCCAAATTTCCATTTTAGGAATGTAATCACTAGGAACTTCACATTAAAGTTACCAGAGTTTAAGAGATGTAAACAGGATGTTTCAAGGGAAATTAAAAGGAAATTGTTGTTGATTCCAGGAAGGAAAAAAAGGTCCTATTGACCCCAATGAAGGGGGAGGGGTAATAGGATTTCATTTAAAGTGTATCAGGGAGGAAGATGTTAAACCTCCCCTTCCTATTCATTGTCACCTAAACAAAAATCATACTCCACTATCATTTCTTTTGATAAAAAAAGAACCTGGTGATTTTAGTCTTATCACTGATTTGGTCGTAAGGGTTCAATTTAGGTTGATGTTGGAAACTTATAGTCTTATTCTGGAAGAGAGAATGGGTATTTTTTCCTTTTCACTCCCCTTCAACTTTTTACTACTGCACCTGAAGATTAGGAGCAACTCATGTAAAAAAAAAGTCTTTATGAAACCCCCCAAAATAACTCCCTTTCTTAGTAAAAATATACTGATATTGACAATTAGGCATTAATCATACAACACATTTATCTCTGAGTTACAGAAACTGTATATTGCCATTTCATCTTCATTTCATCAGAGTCAGCTACTCCTCTACAATTCAAGATTTCAAAATGCAGACCAACTATACTACTGATCAATACAAGGTGAAACCATGGTTAGCTACAGATTTTAAGAGAGAAGAAGCAGTTTGTTGTTTGTGTCCTATTCCCCTTGAGATTAATAAGAGGACAAAATGTAGAGTCATAAACCCACCAAACCAGAGCTGTCATTGAGACTATCAAATCCCTATTTCCTATTCAGTGAGACAGGACAGAAGATTCTTTGTTTTCCCCTTTTTCTACTTTAAATATTCCTTTATATTTTATGTAGGTCATTTCAATCCTATTTACTAAGCTGTTAAAATGAAAGTGATGAATATCTAAAATGAAAGTGATGAATCTACATTTGCAGCGTAGCCTATTCCCTCCACTTTACTTGCCTTGCAATTAAATTTGAACGAGGATAAATTATCCCAAATTTGGAGAAACTCCAATTTTAATTTCATGCTATTAAGAACTAGCATATCTGAATTTATAGTTAGAAGAACTCTAGTTTCAAATGATGTAAATAGGGCTTTGCTTTCTTTTGATTTCACATTATATGTACACAAATTCTTATTTAAATTATTTATTATTAAGGATTACATATTGTGATCTTATCCATAACTTTATCTTGTGATAAAAGAAAAAGACAAAAAACAAAAGCTAATGTTACAATATTACAAACAAGAACCTATCCAGACTTACCTGGGAATTCACTGGAGTCAATATTACTAAGTAATTTTGCTATACCCCCTTAAAAATGTAATAACGAGGTCTTTTTAGTAAAAAAAAAAGAACAATTATAGATATTGAATATTTTATTTCAATAAATAGTTCATCTTTTTAATTTTGAGACTATGAAAATGATCTTCCACAAGCCTTTTCCAGTTGAATACCCATAAAGTCCCTACAGCTAATACATGTTTTTGACATGTTGGCACAAGGTAAGGAATAGTAAAGTTTCCTAAAAGGGAACGGCATAATCAGTACATATGCAGCATATTGTAGCCATTTCCAATCTGGCATACTCCAGATATGTGTAATATCCTGAATTCCAAGCCAGCATTTTTTTAATTCAAGGCAGAGACAGATGGCTGTATTAAAATGCTATCCATCAGTCCTTAAACCACCAGAAAAATATATTGTCATAATACTGGTAAGAGGAAATGCCCACAGCCATCCCCTCAACTATTGTAATGAAATATCCCATATATTTATGGGGAAAGCCTTGTTGGTAAAATAGAGAAACATTATTTTAAAACTAGAACACCCACTGACAACGTTAAGCTGGCTTAGATGTAGGTGGAGGAGAAAATGAAACCATTTTGAATATCTGTCAGAACTATTACTGGGGCAGTTCATTTAAGGAAACATGAGAATGAATGTTTTTGAAATAATTACAGTAACTATGTACCATTTGATAATCATAGTGTGCAATTATTACAAGTCCACTGCAAGATTTTATGAGAAACAGATATATACCGTACCTATTTAACTGTGTCTTCTAGCTAACCATTCCGATGCATTACATTTGAAGCAATGGGTATCAAACAGGGAATCACTTACGAAGAATGATTGTGCATGTCAATTATTTTAAAAGGCTTTGCATTGTAGTAAGAGAAGTTCTCCGAAATTCTGTACCAAAATGGTTCCATTGATTTATATAATTAAATAATTTATAAAGGGCATTACGTCTCTCAAAACCTGGAGCTTTAGGGATTTTGTTGTGATATGCAGAGAAGAAAGAACTACTAAATCCACCAAACATCATAGTAAGTGCAAGTTCAAATTCTGAATGGCCATAGAAACAAGATGGATCAAAGACAATTGGTCCATAGTCATCCTCAGCTACATTTCCTGACCACAAGTCACCATGAACAAGTGCAGGAATTATTTCCAAGTCATGAAACATTTCTGGAATCTTTGGCTGTAAAAAAAAATCATAAAAACACATAGCTTAAAAAGTGGCCAAAGAATTGTTTTACTAAGGAAACTACAAGGCAAATAACAGAATATACATACAGATTCTAAATGTTATTTTTTATTTTTTTAACCCTAGTTGTATAAACTGGGTATATTACAAATTTTGTGGCTCTTACTGGCAACATTGCGTTTCTCACTGACTTAGCCTAATAAGGTAAAATAGGTAGGGTGGGATTTTTTTTAATACTTGGGACAATGTTTGTAATTTCCTTTCAGTATCTTTTACTGATTTCAGAATGGTTTTAGATCACAGGCTATTGAGAGACACAGAGAGAGAGAAAGAGGCAGAGAGAGAATGAGAAATAACTCCATTAAATCAGATGGGGTTTTTTTTTAAATGCAAATAATATCAAACTTGTTGCTTGAAATGCAGTTCCATATTACAAATGGAACAGGATCATTAGGTAAAGAAGGCAGGGGTTGAAGAACTAAAAGGAAATTGACACTATGTTCAAACATAACACTTCAGTATTGTTACATTAAATTTAACTAACTGACTGACTTTATATAATATTTCATTCCATCATGATTTACATTTCCCAAAGACTGGAAAGTCAGAAACAAGCCACCTAATGGCTTAAGGAAGTGTGGTCTCAAACATCACAAAAGTTTGTGCTCTCCTTTCAGTTAAGAAGTTTCAGTTCTGATTTAGGTACACCCATTTCTTACATTTCATTTTTATGATGGGGCTGAAAGGAAATAAAAATTACATCCAAGTCATCCAAAAAGGATTGTACAACAATAAAATCGTAGTTAGAAAAAAACTTGTTAAAGAACAGGTGATAAATGAAACTATAAATTGAACTTTTTCTTGGGAATAAAATCTCATTTTATTTTATTTTTTATTTTACTAGATTTATACCCCACCTCTCTCCCCCAGTCAAGGGGAACTCATTTATTTATTTACTTATTTATTGGATTTATATCCCGCCTCTCTTCACCCCAAAGGGGGAGCTCAAGGCGGCGAACAAACATAATTAAAACAGTCCTATACAATAAAAAATCAAACACAATCATTCATCCAATCATACCACTGGGAGAGGGTAACAGGGGATCAGGTCCACGCTTGATAGCAAGATAGCAACTCATAGCTGTAATAAATGCTGGAAGAATGATTACAGATTCAGAAATGCTTAGTTGAATTTTAGCTTCTGCATTCTGATATTTTCATTTGCTTTAATGTAACATTCTGATATTTTCTTCCTACCTTTAGCTGTTCCCACAATTCTCTTGCTTTTCTGTCTCCATAATCTCTTTCTATTAAATCCATTTGGGGTTGGAGTCGATGTCGAATAAAAAAAGTAGGCCAGTCATTTTGCCACTCATTAACCTGCAAAATAAAACTAGTGGGAAAATGATGCTATGAACTTACCAACTACAGTATAACATCACACCTTCTCTGAACATTTGATTTTTGTGGCAATTGCAAAATTCCAGCCACAATGTCCCTTAGCAAAACATGAATACAAAAACTCCATGCTCTGTTTAAAAAAAAAAATGTATAGCCGGTTAAGATATTAGAAGTAATGTTGGGCTTTAGATACAGGTCACGAAACATTGCAACTATTTAAGAAAAGATTTACTACCTTTCTTCCTTATACTTGTGTGTAAAAATACCTTAATAATTTAACTTCAGTAATCTAGAACAGGAGTGTCAAACTCGCAGCCCGCAGGCCGGATGCATCATGTGCTGGTCCTGCCCCCTCCCAGTTTAGCAAAGGAGAAAAGTCCCAATATGTCATGTGACACCGCCAAACACGTTTGACACCCCTGATCTAGAAGGAGATACTAGCTTTACAATTAACACTACACTCTTAAATCTTATTTGTTCAAAAAACTTACCTGAGTTATATTGCCATAGTAGGTTATCTGATGATATCCAAATTTATCCACATAATTAGGTTCTGTCTGACCTCCTCCTAGCAAAATAAACTCACAAAAGTAAGACTGCAAACAGGAAAATAGAAGCACTTCTTTTCTCTATTTATTGAGCAATTTATAAATGAATCCTTCTGAGTTATGTATCAAGAAATATTTTTCATACTGCAACCTTAGATAGAATACAGATATCCCCACTTCCGGCCACTTGTTCAGTGACTGTTCCAAAGTTACAAGAGCACTAAAAATGGAGAGTTATGATCGGTCCTCTAAGTTGTAGCCCTCATGGTGTCCCTGATTTCATGAGATTGGAGTTTGCGCACTTGGAAACTGGCACATGTTTACGAAAGTTGCAACATCCTGTGATAATGATCATGTAGGAACTGATGTCATAAGGCAGCTGCAGTTATGTGAGGTTTCATTTATGACATAATTTAGCAGCAGAGTTGCCAGTCTCAACTATAGATGGTGAACTGAGGGGTTCTTAATGCTCACTTAACTTTTTTTTTTTCTTGCAGACATTTCATTATCCCACCTAGGTAATTATCTAATTTGGGTAATGAAACATCTGCAAGAAAACAGAGAGCACCAAGGATTCCTCATTTCAACTCTGAGTTACAAATAGTCTCCTTTATTGGTAAACTAGCTGATTACCTGGCCTTGCTTGGGTTTGTTTGCTTTTTAAAAGAAGTATATTTGTGCTGCAGCGTTTGTGGGCCTTCTGAAGCCCCGCTGCCCCCTCCCACATGTTGCAGGTAACCTTATTTGGTGGGGCGGGCTTCTCTGTTTGAGCGCTGTTTGAAAATATGGAGCCTCAGTATGAAAACTGCACACATCCAGTAGAGGGAGGGGGAAATGTACACGCTCAATAGAGGGAAAACTGCACATGCTCAACAGAGGATTGCTCCTTGTTCCTTAAGAGTGTTCTCTTTGCCCCCCTTTTGGGGGGGCAAAAAGGCCCCCAACATTTGGTGACCCTGACAGTGCTGATCTTATTACACGTAGTTATCTATTTGCCAAGTCTGAACTATATTGGTGCAGGGCTGAAAGTTTGTATAGAGCACATACAAACACACATCCCCACCCCACTTCTCTTTTATAGATATATAAGATAGATAGATGAGAACTACCTATATAGTACAAGAATTGGAAATATTGGGAGTTAAGTTCTATGAAATACATGGGACTTCATGCCTGATTGGGCATTCAGCATGTTTTGCACATATACTTTTTCAGAATCAATAATATTGTCCATTTTCTGATAACAGAAAAGGAAAAAAGGAAAGGGAAGCATAATATTAATTCTTTCTATCTATCCATCTATCTACCTACCTATCTACCTATCAATGACCATGACCTCTAATAATTACATCAGCTTCCATCTAAAGTTGTGCTCAAAATTAGCTAATTATAAGTAACGCCTAGTTCATAACAACTATATTTTACCAATTGTTTGTTCTTTTTTCCTTAACTTTTCTCCATTTTCTTTATTGTAAAGGTGAAGATCTGCTATTTGTTCTCCAAGTTTTCCTGAATATCTAGAAGGAGAAGAAAACAAACTCCAATATTATGGACCATCTGGCTCCAAATCAGCCTGAACAGAGATTTTATACACATGCATACATACATATATATATAATTTAGAAAATACTTACTGTATCTGCACAACAAGTTAGCCTATCATTACCCTATCAATAGTTTATCAATCATTAGCAATCAGTACAAGTTTAGTATTATTACAAATGTTCTGTCCTTAGAGCAGAGGTCTCCAATCTTGGCAATTTGAAGACTTGTGGACTTCAATTCCCAGAATTCTTCAGCCAGCAAACTGGCTTGGGAATTCTGGAAGTTGAAGTCCACAAGCCTTCAAATTTCCAAAGTTGGAGACCCCTGCCTTAAGAGTTTTGTCTTTTGACAGGGGTTTCAGGACACAGCCTCTCCCATAGGAAAATGCGAAAATCCTGATCCCTGAAATTATTTTGCTCCCAGTGAGACACTGTTTCAGGGTAGTAACATGTAGGCTCTTTTCAGAACTGCCATTTGTAAAAGAAAAGAAGAGGAATGTTAATTCAGAGAAGCAACATCTTAAAATGAAGCCTTTAACATACTTGTTGAGGCTTTTCATTTTTATATACTCCATAGCAAGTGCGGCTCCACCTCCAGGAAGATCCATCACTTTAATTGGCTGAGGAACCCGTACGGTGTTGGTTTTCTGCATTTCTCTTAAACTTGCCACTTCACCTTCAAACATAATCCTAGCCTGGTCAGAAAGAAAAATATAATTTAATGAAAATTTGATTGCATGTTAAGGTTTTGCAGGACAGAAAAAAAGTGGTTTTTCTGATTTGTGTTTGAAAAATTCGGTCAATTCTTTAAATATGGATATGAACTTCTTGTACCCACAAAACAAAAATAAATATACACCAAATATCCAGGAGCAGGTGAAAGAAGCATTGCTCAGTAAACATCTAAGAAATAGGTGCCCATAGACTCCTTCTTTGGTACATACCAGGCATTCAGTTCATTCTAGTTGTTTTAGATTCATCCAATTCACAAACATGAAGAAAATAAATAAACATGAATTCACAGCATACGGCTAAAGAATGTTCCAGTCTCCAGAGCATCTTTATTTCAAAAAACGTCTCTGGCCCAAACAGGTATTCTTAGAAAATAAAAATAGTGGATAGCTGTAATCCATTTTTTTTTATTGGAAGTATCCCACAAAAGGGAGCCAGGGCACTAAATTACATCTTTAGAGAACACTAAACAACCTGGGACCCATTGGTTGTTGTTGTTTTTTTTCACATAACAGCATTGTGACGTTTCGTCTGCCCCCACAACTCCTCCTCAACTGACCCTTGAAACTGCTTGCCAATTTGCTGGGAGGAAAGGGAACAAAGGGAGCTGCACCCCCACCCCAGTGAGGAAGTAAATGTGTTCTAGGTTTGTCCCCAAAGGTCCCTTCAATGAGGAAGAGAGTTCAGCTATCAATCACAAATGCGCACACCTCACAAGTAGCCCTATTCTTGTAGACACCCAAGTCATTCCTTCATTCTTCCCTCACCAGCCATTAATAGATTCTGATTTTCAGTCTCAGGTCCAAAGCCACCAATGGCCACTCACCATCACCTTGCTACCAGCCAGTTAGACACGGGGGTCAGAGGAAGATAGGACAGGGTAAGAAAGAGGCTCATCTTCCCTTGCACCATGCAGCCACTGGTTTCTAGGGAGTGCAGAAGGGAAATGGCATTGGAAAGCGTGCTAAAGTGGTCACAACTTTGCCAAATTTCAGCCCCATGGGAATCATAGATCCCAGAGTTTGGGTGAATTCTGCAAGTTGGCTCATCTGAGGTACATTGAAAGTATGTTGTTCTGTGTTGCAATGTTTAGCCCAATTGAGAATTACAAACTATCAAACAGACATAAGATGGTAGTATATAGATGGGGTGAGGAGCAATCCTGAATTTGCCCTTTCATAAAAGTGTGATTTGTGACTATGAAAATAGACAGCATGCTCTTATACCTCCTAATATGCACATCAACCCAAGTTTTTTTCATCCCTGCAATAAGTTAATGGAAGAATTATCAACTTGTCTTAATAAAATAGTAGAAAGCATTTGTTAGCAGATATATTTGGATATACTGGTTATCAACTAAAATGTCCTTTGTAATGAGAGCATGCAAAAGTAGGTATATACTGTATATATTTAACCCACTGTACTCTCAGTGAATTAAAAGGAATACAAGCACCATTAAAATGTGCAAAATCAGGATTAATTATTTTTTAAAAATCCAAATGCCAATGATAACATTCTATAAAAGATAAAATGTATTTTTATATTTGCTTTCTTTCTTTTTTCAGAAAAAAATAGCATTCGACTTTTTATTGATTGGTTTTATTTCATTGATTATTGTGAGCTGCCCAGGATTGTTGAGTCAGACAGCATACAAGCTTATTTTTGTTTTATGTAAATTCCCAGTACTGAAAGTGCTTTGAAAGAATGACAAGCCAGGAGACAGGTTTCCATCACCATAAAAAGAAAAAGAAAAATATGAAAGTTAATCAAATGTTTGCTTAACTTGGTTTAATCGCATTAATTAATTGGCCAGCGAGACTTGGTGGGAGATTCTGTGAGAATTAAAGCAGAAGAGCTAATTAGGTGGTTAGTGCAAATTTCCAGGGCATACGTCACCCACCCACTCACCCCTCAAACAGATATTGATCAAGGTGCGCAGAAAATCGAAATGCCCCTTAAACGGAAAATTCGCTCATCCTGTGCCCCCTTATTGCAAAGCGGTAAAAACGAAAGGGAGCAAAACGCAAGGGGTCTATCGCCGCCGCTAGCAGCTGATTGCCCTCCCAGCCCCCGAGTCTTCCCAGCTGCAGTATTTTAAAATAGGCAACCGAGCTGTCACCACGGTATCGTTAACCTGGGGCTGGTTGTGGCTTTTAACAAACACTCGTCCTCCGTCGGATAGGCTTCTACTTGGCATATGCACCCTCCACTTGAGCCACCCAAGAATTTAAAAACGGTAGTTTTCAGTTCAGATTTCAGCAGGCTTTCCATGGTTGCCAAATGCCACCCCCGCTGTCGCTTTGGGATTCTTGCTTTCGGTCACCAGCGCCCGCTCGTTGTAGGCTCCTTTATCTCTTTGCGGCCAAACGTAAACTGAAACGCCAGAAACTATACAGCGTAACTTTGCGGGGAGGGCGCGGACGGACCGGGGGAAAGAGGACGGGGAGGGGCGCTCATTTAGCGGGCGCTACAGGACTGACGATCGCTAGGCAAGAAAGAGGGAAACAGAATGGCCGTAGGCTTGAAAAGCAAGTTTAAAAAAACCCCAGCCATTCTTGGCCTAAAATCGCTAACGAGGGGCCTCCGAGAGAACTTGATCATTCTACTTCGCCAACGTTACTTTTTGGGTGGCGCTTATTTTAGCTCCTCTCCTTTTTTATTTGAAGCTGGATTACACGATAATAACCAGCTGGCTGCTAGACTGAGACTTAGAATAACTTTATTGACACTTTGAATGTACAATAATCGGCATATATTAAAAGGGAATTTCGTTGCATACAGCTCTCCCCACCTCCAATGTATGCTACATAAACATGACAAAATAAATAAATACAAAATTATACCTGCATATACCCCACATATATGGTATGACAGTTTAGTTCGGATAGATACATGTACTGGGGGAAGCAGACTTCAATTTAAAGTTTTACAAAATAAGAGGGTTGCAAGATGGACTACAATGTGAAATATGCCCGTCTTAGAGGTTGTGTCTCTGAAATTTCCTGCATCTAGAATTCGTAAAAGCTGAATTTTGTTTTATTGACTTACCAGGTTAAAATATTTCCTTTTCAATATTAGAGGTATTTTAGGATAGGATAGGATAGGATAGGATAGGATAGGATAGGATAGGATAGGATAGAATAGGATAGAATAG
>JANHGC010007315.1:8150-19678 GCA_027560395.1 Boaedon fuliginosus
TAAAGCTCTGATAAGCAGTATATAACATCTGAGTGCTATTGCTATCCATGTTGTAAGCCGCTCAGGGTCCTTCGGGAATTGGGCGGCATAAAAATGTAATAAATAAATAAAAAATGGGCCTCCTACAGTGAGTAAGGGAGAAGAAACAGCCCCAAACAAAGATCCTGTGGTCAAGACAGCAAACTCTTCCATCCCAACTCTCCTTTGGATTAATTCTTCATGTTCATGTTGATTAAGATTCAAGCCAAAGAAGAGAGGACCACTTCTCATGACTTCTGATCTTCATGTTCATGCCCCTCTTCCCCCAACCAATGACATGTCCATGTTCAAAGAGATCTAGGGGGCTCCTAGGAGAAAAGGTTTGGGACCCTCTTCCAGATGTTTACCACCCCTCTTTTTTAGCATGGAGCTCCCCATCCTCCTCTCTCTGCTCATCTCCCAGACCTCTTCTCTTCCAGATTTGCCTCTGGCACATTTCCGTGCCTGTGGACCATGTCATCCAACTGCAATTCCACAACTTCAGCCTCGAGTCCCACAAAGACTGCAATTTCGACTTTGTGGAGGTGTACGACAGTGCCGCCATGGGGTCCAGCAGCCTCATGGGTCGGTAAGCTGGAATCCTGCACCCCTCACACACAACCCTGTGGCTCCTTATGGTGGGCGTGCTCCCCTTGGCTCCAGGTTCTTGGTTGACCCCCTAAAGTAACCAGAACGGAGTTTGACTTCCCTGCTCTCTGCAGGTTCTGCAACTCCAATCTGCCACCGGTGTTGACGTCATCCCAACACGTCATGACCGTCCTGTTTGTGGCTGATGAGGAGATTGTGGATGATGGGTTCTTTGCCATCTACCGTGCCCACAACCTGAGTGAAAGTAGGTAATGGTGGCTCCGTTGAGGCTAAATGATGCGGCTAGTCATCTGCTCACTCCTTGCCCCAAATAGGTGGGGTAGACCTGACCTAACCTAACCTAACCCTAATCCGGATTGGGAAGCTAATCAGGATTCATGGTTGGATGGGTAGCTGTCCTGGGAAATAAATCAAAAGGAAACAAAAAGGACAGGCAGAAAGGAGAGAAGAGAATATTTGAAGCTCAGGATGGACCTTGGAGGTCTTTGGTACTCTCGCTTGTTTTCTTGAAGATGTTTCATTGTCCAACTAGGTAACTTCACCTAGTGCTAGGAAGGGGGGGTTGCTCTCTCTTTATATATCATAAATAGGTTACCCTGTCAGTGTTGGTGGGAACATTGGTTTCATGTGGGGTCCTTGGTGCTCTCTGAGCTTGGCTGTTTTCTTGCGGACATGTAATGACCAAACTAGGGAACAGTATTGGTACACTGATGTTCCCTAGTTGAGCCATGAAACATCTGCAAGAAAACAACCAAGCTCAGAGAGCACCCAACATCCTCCCCCTTCCCCCTCCTCTATAAATCATTCAGGTGACCCAGCCAAGCAGACAAAGGCTGAACTCGATCCAGGTCTCACGAGAGGCCTTGTGGTCGCTGGTTCCCAAGCACTGTTCTTTCTGAGATGGAACACAAGTTTCGGTTTCTTGATTCCTGTAATTATGGTTCCATTTTTCCCGGGCAAACAAAAAAGAACTTTTGAGAAGTCCTCCTCCTCCTCTCCACCCACAAGATGTGTGGGGTTGTGTTTATAGAAGCAAGGATTGTGTATCCAATTACATAATTGGAGAGAAAGACAGGCCGACCAGTGTTTTCTCAATTGTGGCAACTTTCTTAAGATGTGCGGGCTTCGGTTCCCAGCCTTGCTGGCTGGGGAGGTTCTTGGGGTTCGAATCCACGCCCCTTAAAGTGGACAAGGTTGAGGAGTAACGCTGTGGATGGATGGATGAGTGAACAAATGAGTGGATGCGTGGGTCAGTGGGACGGAGGGAGGAATGGAGGGATTTAATGTTGGACAGTTGGAAAAACCATGGTGCAAATTTTTGATAACAGACACTGCCTAATCGCAAAAGCCACGAAAAGTCATCTCCAATTCTCAGGCTCTTTGAACTGATCTCACCGTGTTACCTCATCTTCCTTCACCCCACCATCCCTGCAGTGATGCAAAGCCTTCATTATAAATTACCAGCGGGGTAGCTGAACAACACAATAAAAAGATAGAAATCATTAACAAGGAAATGAGCTAAATTGGTGTCTTCTCCGGTATTCTTTTGAAGGCATAATGCACTTCCTTCTGTTCCTTTTTTTTTTTTTTAAGCATTGCATAAGGGGGACATCCTGTGCTTTCCTCGGTATTAACCTAGGTGTTGGCAAGGAAGGCACAGCAAAAGTGTTAAAGGTGCAGGCCACGTGGGCAGGTGATCTAATCAGACCAAATGTTCATCCTTCTGTAAACTATGGCCTAGACTCCGGCTTTGAAAGATAGAAACATTAATTTTTAACTTTCACGCACGGCCGCTTCACTCACAGGCTAAACGGTTAATAAATCACTGCTTCAAGCAGGCAGCTTCTGCAGGACCTCAGCTGAGATTAAGGAGGTGGCAGTCTGGCATCAATGAATCCCTGACTTCAAATCGATGGATCTAAGTGGAGGATAAACACTTGGGAAGGGTTTCCTGGCCGTGTTGGGGCCAACAGGTTGTGCTAAGGCTGAGCTTTGTGGCTGTGCTATTTGCAGTGCATTTTTCCAGATGCTCTGATATATATATATTTTTCAACTGAAGAATTGAGGTGGCTATTTGCAAGCAAGGCATGAGAATGACTTGGATTTGTTCCGGGAATCTCTGGCTTCAAAGAGAAAGGCCACGGGTGGAGTAGACATCTTCATCATCTTAAGCCGTGCTCCTCAACCTTGGTGGCTTGACGATGGGTGGACTTCAACCCCAAGTAGATCTTTTCACCATCTTAAGCAGTATTTCTCAATCTTGGCGGCTTGAACATGGGTGGATTTCAACTCTGACATCTTCATCATCTTAAGCCATGCTCCTCAACCTTGGCGGCATGACGATGGATGGACTTCAACCCCAAGTAGATCTTTTCACCATCTTAAGCAGTATTTCTCAACCTTGGTGGCTTGAACATGGGTGGATTTCAACTCTAAGTAGACATCTTCACCAACTTAAGCAGTGCTCCTCAACTTTGACAGCTTGAAGATGGGTGGACTTTTTGGGGAGTTGAAGTCCACCCATCTTCAAGCTTTCAAGTTTGAGAAACACTGATCTTTATTTATTTATTTATTTATTAATTACATTTTTAAAGTCCAAGGAATTCTTTTCTCTAAATTCTTCTCTCTTTTCCCTGCCCATCATCCCATGCAAGAAACATGTGGACCTCTAGAATTTGTCTGCGGAAATGGTGAGTGTGTGGCCCAGGAATACGTGTGTGACAGCTGGAGGAACTGTCCGGATGGAAGTGATGAAGTCAACTGTACCAGCATTTCTTCCACCTCAGTGGGTGAGTAATGTCTTCTCACATGGACCAAGCTGCCTTCATTGGCCAGTTTGCAGAACTATGCATTGCAATATCTGCAGTTCAGACCTTACCTCTGATCTCAACCCAGCTTCCTAGGTGGGTCAACTACAGTCTCTCCCCCCATCTAGCCTACTATCCTCCTTCTTCTCCTCGCCTTCACTTGGCTGGTCCAATGACATTGAGCAGAACCTAAAACCCAACCTGAGGCACCAACAGACCAGACGTGTTAACTCTGGAGAACCACCTGACTCCATTTTTCACAGTTTGTTGTTTACAATGAGTTGTTTACTCAACTCTTTACAATTGTATTCTGGTTACTCTCCGAGATGTTGTCTTCTCTCCCACCACTAGCAGAGGCCTCCTGTGAGCCCATAAAGATAGAAATGTGCCAAGGTCTCAGCTACAATTCCACCTCCTTCCCCAACATCTGGCTGATGATCCCCCATCAACAGAGTGCCGAGGAGCTGCTTCAAGACTACATGGTGAGGCTGAGGGCAGATGGGAGGCTGGCAGGAGGGCAGAGAGAGGAGGGAAGGGCGGGGTTGACCCTTGGGAAGAGACTTGTCATCGCCACAGAGTGGATATTGTATGGAGAGCAAATCCAAAGATGTCACCCCTATAAACACATTGATGATTCAGGGGTTACTTTCCCATTGCATGATTAAATACCAAGAACTGGATGGGATTTTCACGTTTTGCTAATAACACGTACATGAGAATGACTTCTGTACTTGGAGGTTGTTGCTTGGGATGCTGACAACCGCAGCTGTGGTGGCCTGTCAGATGCCGGCCCCTCTAGCAGCCGAATCAGATGAGAAGGTGGTGTGGGAGTCAGGACCAGCATTAGGGCAACCTGGGAGCTCCGAGGGGGAAGAGAGAGAGAGAGAGACAGAGGCGGAGCCTGGGCTGTCCGTCAGCCCTCAGATGGAGAGTCAACAGCCCTCAGGTCTGGAGGTGGCTGATGAAGAAGAGGAGGAACTGCCGGGTCCAGTGCCTGACACGCATTGAAAATCTGAAGATCTTTTCCTTGGAGCAAAAGGATAGGGGGGGAAATCGGGGAAGTTGGTAGGGAGGGGAAAGCAGCCCCTGAAAAATTTGTCTTGAGGTCAATATTGTGGAATCTTTTGGCCCTTCGAGACAGCCCAGGTCAGGAAACAAGGATCTCCAAGTTGGCTTTGAAGCAGCCTTTATGGAAGTTGCAGGCAGAAGGCGGGGATTATTCGAGTGTGGCCCCAACAGCACACTTAAGTTGGGCTCGAGTGGATGGCCTCTAGGGAACCTCACAAACGACTCTGTTCATTGGTGAATTGTGCAGTAGCATTTGTCCCTCAGTTGGTGATGTGGGTAGAAGCTCAGACCTGCGACAAATGAATTCCTGAATTCCCAGCCCCTGACTGAGCCCAGCCCTCTCTTTTTCAGGTGCTGCGGGACCTTAGGTGCTACCCTTACCTGCGTTTGCTGATCTGCAGCCTCTTCGTTCCCAAGTGCATCCTGGAAGGGGGCACCTTGCAGCCCTGTCGCTCCGTGTGTCTGGGGGCGGAGGAGCACTGCCGGAAGCCCCTGGCCCGCTTGGACATCCTCTGGCCCTTGAACTGCAGCATTCTGCCTGACTCCACCAACCCTCTGGAGTGCTTCTTGCCTTGAGGGGCCCCAACACACACCCCCAGTGCCTGGACCAGAAGGAGGGAGGGAGGACCAATTGGAGGCAGCCAGAAGAAGTCTCGATCCAGAAGATCCTTTGATCTGCTCATCTTGCAGCAAGCTGTTAACCAGTTGTGCTCGAAAATATCTCTGGGGAATCGCTCCTCAAGACCCCTTCGTTGACTCCTCCTTCTGGACTCCACTTCTGTCTCTGTCGAATTATAGAGGGCCAACAGATCAAGGATCTCTCTTGTCCTAGAATCCTAGATCATGAAATTGGAAGGGAGGGATCTCAAAGGTCATCTCTAAACTAACTTCCACTAAGTCATCTCCGACAGATAAGCATATCCAACGTCTGAAGGTCTACGGTCCGTGGAGAACCCAACGCTTCGTGGGCCAGCCTTTTCCTCTAGCTGAAGAAGGTTGTACAATTGGAAAGTCCCTCTCGGTCTCAACTCCCGCTGATGTCCAAGATGTTTTGTTGGCAAAACCAAGAATCGTCTAGAAGGGGTTCTTCATCTTCCCAGCCTTGCTCGAAGCATGGTGTCCAACGACGGGCGGAGTTTGACCGTGCTTAGCTCTTTCCAAAATCAGTCCAGAGCAGCCCGACAGCCTCCCTCTGAAGAGGCTTCCGCTTTGATTACTGTATGCTTTATAAACCCATTTTAAAATAATAATCATCATCTATCTATATAAAAAAGGATGTGGGTATGTATGTTCCATATACACTCTTAAACAGCTTGACCAATTTCAACCAAACTTGGTATATATTTAACTTACCCTCCGGGAACAAACACTGTGGGGGTAAGACATCCCTAACACCTTTCTGGGGGGTCTGTGTCCCCTAAAAATAGAGGTGAGAGACCTTCATCAGCCCCATAGAGCTACGGGCCCATAGAGCTACTCACTTATGTCACTGCACAACAGACCAGCATCAGGACCACAGAGCTACGGGCCTATAGAGCTACTCACTTCCAGCGCTGCACGACAGACCAGCATCAGGCCCACAGAGCTACTCACTTGTGATGCTGCATGACAGTCCAGCATCAGGTGAGGCCCATAGAGCTACAAGCCAATAGAGCTACTCCATCTAGATACAACATTCCAATAAATAAATACCCACATGAAGCTGGTAATAATAATAAAATAATAATTATAACATTACAGGAGGTGCGACATCTTCGGGCATCATGAAATCAATCCTTAGCAGAATCCTTTAAAAACCAGTTTTTAATAAAGGGTCCACCAATTAGTCAAATAGGAGTTTTTTAAAAACTATTCATAGCTTCTTAAGTAAACACGGAAACAATTCACCATTTGCTCTTCCGTCCTGCAAGGCAGGGGGAAGAGAGACAGAGAGGCAGAGTGTTCCTGCAACCATTCTTCCTGTTTTAGTCTCTAGGCCTTCGATCATCCCAGTTGCTCTTCTTTGCACTTTCTCCAAAGTCTCAACATCAAGTCAAAAACGTGTCCACATTTTCTTTTTAAGGAGAGCCAAATCTGTACAGCCTCTGCAGAATGGAGCCCAGAGGAACCAAATTTTCTCCCTTTTGCAATTTTCCCCATGTCAATGGAGGGATCAGAAAACCAGGAGGACACCAGGTCTCCTTCCTGGGTCGGTGGTTGGGTGGGGTCCTGCGTGAACTGGCCTTACCCCGTCTGGTGTGTCTCCTCTGACCTCAGCCGAAGAATACACCCATCTGGGAAACACACACAGACACACACACCAGAGCAGGGAGGAGTTTCATGGAAACAGCTGGCAAAGAGCAGCGTCTGCAATGGTTAGGGGGTGACCTCATCCAGATGTGGCTATCACAGCTGGAAAACGCCCACAAGTTCTCCTGATTGCCACATGCAGCCTATAAAAATGTGAGACCAACTGGTCCCGCCTGCCGATAGATGGAACACGCCCGCATGGTTGTACAGCGGCACACGCGTGACACGGCGTGCCCTATGTGTCAGCAGGCAAGAAGGCACGGATTTTATTTCATGGCTTCAGAGGAGGAAAACTCCAGATGTTTTTCATCCAGGCAAGGACAAATGAATGACTTCCAGGTGTACTGAGAAAGGAACGGGAGCAGCATCCAAACCCGCGTCATGCACTAACCGAACTACGAAGCCTGGACAGGTTCAGGGTTTGTGAACTTCCAGTTGCCTGGAGGGTGTGGGATAAAACGTCCCAGGAACGGAAAGCGGGGAAGGCCGACAGGTCATCTGCCCTCTGCAACATTTCCTGTCAATTCCACCATTTCAGTTCCTCCACAGCTGAACGTCAGATATTGATTATTGGCAGAGGAGAGGGAGTATGGGAAAATAAGGGCAGCCGTGCCGCAGGAGCATCTTTTAGAAGCAGGTATGCATGCACATTCACACAAGCAAAAATCGCTCTTGACGCAGCCTACGTTCAGCAGTTTCCGAGGCTTCGTTTCTGTGCTTCTGTTCCGCAGGAAGCTGCTCTCCGGTCGACTCCCTGCTCGTAGACAAGAAATCTGTGTGTCTATGCAGAGACCCCACCCTGCTTGAACTCCCAGCCAGGAATCCTTTTCTGTTCTTCTTCGATGCATGGCAAGACATTTCTTTATGTTTCACTCCATAAGCAAAAGGGCCTCTTGCCATGCTCGGTGGCGGTGTCCCCGCAGCCGACGCCCAGACCTGCTGACACCGTTCTGTATAAGCCCTGGCATACATGCAGCTGTCTGGGCACAGCATAACAGGGTAGCACTGTTTATGGCTGAGCTTGTGGTGAAAACCCTGCTGTGATCGTGGCATGTTCCATGACCAGCGCATGACACGAAACTTTTAAGACGGTCGGTTTAGGGGCATTGCATGGGATAGGAAACGGGGCCACTGTGTTTTCCTAACAAGGGGCACAATGTTAGGTAATTCCAGCCCTTTGTGGCATCTCTCCAGGGGTAAGAGCCCACCACAAACAGGACAAAGGGAGTTATTCAGGGGCGGGATTCAGCCGGTTCGGACTGGTTCAGGCAAACCGGGTGCTAATTTTACATCTGGTTCGCTGGGAAGGTCACCAATGGCGATCACGCGACCCCGGGACTCTGCGACCATTGGCTGGCTGGGGAATTCTGGGAGTTGATGTCGAGGCACCTTAAAAGTTGCCAGGTTGAGAAACATGGAAAGCTCTTTTCCAACTCAGAAGAAAACTAGACATGGGATGCGTACAATGATTGCATGTTGATCTGGGTGATGAGCTAGGGAGCTCTTTAGCAGCAGAACAATGCACTGGGGCTGGGGAATTCTGGGAATCGAAGTCCACGGGTCTTCAAGTATTGAGAAACACAGATTTTCATGGAGGGTTTCCCTTTGTCCATGACTTTTTCCATATCCTTGACACACACACACCCTTCCTTTCTCTTCTCCTCCTGACCTATCCCAGGGACAGCCAGACGGGATGTCCTCTCCACACATAATCCCCACCCCTGCCCAGAGTCCTGGCTGCGTTACTCAAACACCCGTCCATTCCTTCCTTTGCAATGTAGTTTTTGGCAAAGTCTCTCATTTCCTTTGCAAGTTTGGGAGGAGAGAGAGAGAGAGGAGGGAACCAAGGAGGGGGAGAGAAGGCCGGCCGGCGGAGCTCACTAGAAGCCGTCAAAAGCAGCCAGCTGGCCGGTCGGAAAGTCCGTAGCTCCCCGGGAGAAGCAAGGAGAGAAAATCCCCAAAGCGAAACCAGGTAAGGAAGGAATTTGTCTCCCCCCACCACCCATATCTGTACATGTGCAAAGAAGATCCTCAACACTGCTGGGACTGTCACTGGAGGTCCCTTTTCCACCCCATCCTGCGTCTTGGGGTGCTGGGGGGGCCTCTTTCCCAGCTTGGGGCTTCTGGAGGTATGGACTGCAGAGCCCATTGTTCCCAGCCAGGCTGGTCAGGGAAGATGGGAGCCTAGCTCAGCTGGTTTGGATTCTGCGGAGGCTGCATTGCTTCGGATAGGAGGGTCCTCTGGCAGGAGTGGGCAGGGGCCATGGCCTTGTTCCCCCCTCCCCAACACACACACACACACACACACACAAAGGAGAAAGTTTGCTGATTGAACATCGCAAGACCTTGATCGGGCATCTGCCTGGCGAAAATGCATCCCGCTGAGGGATTAAACGAAGTAAATGCAAGAGAAAAAGGGCTTCTGGTATTTATTTTAGTATGAATGGGTGGGGGCTGTTGGGAGACAAATTACCCCACCCAGTGTCTCCCCCACCCAAAAAAATAAGAGATTCAGATCTTACCCATTTCTGAGACACAGACAAACAGAGCTTTTTCTTTCTTTTCCTTTTCTTTCTTTCTCTCTTCTCTCTCTCTTTCTGGTTTTTCTTTGAAGATGTTTTGCTTCTCATCCAAGAAGCTTCTTCAGCTGTCTTTCTCTCTTTTTTTCCCCTTCTTTCTTCCCTCCCTTGTTCCTTCTCCTTCCTTCCTGTCTGTTGTCTGTCTGTCTGTGTCTATCTATCTATCATCTGTCTGGCTGGCTGTCTTTTGATTGGATTTATCTCAGTATCCGGAGCCTTCCTCAGCTGCTCTCGGGGGAAAAAGAGCTGCCTCCTTCTTCCCAGCCAGCTCTCTGCTCCTTGAGCCTTGCAAAGCAAACTCAGCACAGGAAACGCGGACACATCCGAGCCCCCGGAGGATGCCAGAGTTTCCAAGGAGGAGATCACGTGTAGTTGGAGGAGTAGGGGGTGCCGTTGAATCGAATATGCCAGGGAGCCCCGATCAGTCGGTCCTGGATGGCTGAAAGGCATTTTTGGAAAGGGGTTGAGCGGGGGGGGGGGGTCCTCTTTCTCTCCGGTCAAACTTTTTTGTAAATTTCAGTCCTTGGGTTCATGTATGCCAGGAGAGGCTCTGGTGGAACTCTGGCCTGGAGGAGGGGATGATCTTTTAAAGGAGAAAGCACTGTGTGCGTCTGCAGGAACTCTGCTTTTTCTGATGAATTAATCAAAAACTCTCGGTACTGTAACTGATTATATATATATTTTTAGCGGAAATCAATGCATTCAGATATGGAGAGTGGTTTTTCCTTGCGCCCTGCTGCAGTTTGGCAAAAGGGGGTTGCTGTTTTTCCAACTGATGGGATAAAATCGCCCCACACACACACACACACTCACTTACTCACACTCAATTTCACACAGTCTCACAAACACACAAACGTGGCTAAACGATGCCTGTCTCTCTCCCTCTTCCAATTTCCAATAGCAGCAGCCAGGGCTAATCCTAAGATTATGTTGCAAAAATGATTGGGATGACACACCCCCAGGGTTGATCTAGATGACCTTCGAGATCTCCAACTTTTGTGATTCCCCAATTCTTCAGGCCTCGGGAACATGGAGCAGAGGCGCGTCCTCTTTCTTTTCTTCCTCGCCCTGGCCAAGGAGGCGGCTCCGTTGGAAGACAACAAGATCCCCAGCTTGTGTGCGGGGCAGCCGGGTCTCCCCGGGACCCCTGGGACTCATGGCCACCAGGGTCTGCCCGGGCGAGACGGTCGTGACGGGCGAGACGGGGCTGCAGGCTTGCAGGGAGAGAAGGGCGAAATTGGCCATCCAGGTAAGAGAAGCGATGGAAAAATCCGTTGGGCTGCACAACTTCGTTTGTTTCCAAATCAGGGTGTCGCATCAGAAATGCCCAACGGTGGGGACCCCCGATTTAAAGGGGGGAATCAATGAGAAAAATGTTATTCTTCAGCCCAATATTTCTCAAGAGAATGCCTCTGCATCCAAAGGCTAGTAAAAGAAAATTAATATATATATATATATAAGGACAGGTTTCCAATAGATGAAAGAGGTTTCAAAGGAACCTGGGACAGGCCTCAAATCTACTATATTCCTAGATCCAGAAAAAAAAGACATTAAGAGTCTCCCAGGCCAAAGGAAGGAAAAATAAATGTGTGAAGAGATGCAATCATTTGGGGCAGGGGGCGGTGAATCAATAGTAGCACGTAAATAATTGCATTGGCCAACACCGTTAGGTGGAGAGGGGTCTGCAGGGGAAATCAAAGCAGAGGGATGGAGCGGGGCTGAATGCACAACTGAAGACACACACACCCCTTTTTTTTTTTTATAAAGAGGTGGGAGTTCAGGTATGCAACCAGGAGCATGGCCCTTGACTCTTTTGACCCCTGTGGAGGACCCTAATTTTGATGTTAGACTCAGGTTAAATATGTGCTGCAATTGTTATTCAACCTTCATAGTCTTTCCTTCCTTCCTTCTTTCCTTCCTCATTTCCATGTCCTTCCTTCCTTCCTTCATCTCTATGCTCCTTCCCTTCCTTCCTCTCGATCCTGTCTCCTTCCTTTCTTATTCTCATTCCGATCTCCTCTTCCTTCCTTCCGTTTCTATGCTCTCCTTCCCATCATTCCTTCCTTCCTCTCTTCCCATCTCCTTCCTTACTTATTCTCATTCCGATCTCTTCCTTCCTTCCGTTTCTATGCTCTCCTTCCCATCATTCCTTCCTTCC
>JANHGC010007316.1:0-11657 GCA_027560395.1 Boaedon fuliginosus
GCATGTGCAGATTTTAAACAGGCGGCATTCAGATAACAAGGAGCAATTCTCCACTGTGCATGTCCAGATTTGAAACTGAGCTGGCATTCTGAAAGAAGTGAGCTGCCATGCCTGTGCTCCTCCGGGCTCAATGGCTTCAGATCCCCTGGCAGGTCTGTCACAATGGCAGCACCTTCAGTCAGGATGGCCGGGCTTTTGCCGCACTGCTGGCTGGGTTCGCAGGAGAGCTCCAGACCCCTGTAGACCTTGGAGGGGCTCAGCTGCTTCCTGCCGCCCTTCCCCTTTGTGGGCTCTTTGGGCCCCTCCATTCACCAACAGAAGCATTCTTGCCTTCCCCAAAGTGCCTCCACTGTTGTTATTTTGTAGTACCCGAGAGAAGACGTCCTTGCCTTCCCCAAAGTGCCTCCACAGGGAAGAGCTCCGAGAGCCAGGACCTCACCCTCTACACAGGGCCACTGCTGCTGCTGCTGGCTGCCATGCCCTGACCAGGTAACCAGCAGTGGAGTGGCAGGGAGGGGGTAGCAGGAATCCCACGACCGTCCTGGCCAAGCAGCGCCACGGTGGAGCGAGCGAGGGCCTGCCTCTCGGAGCTCTTTCCCTTGGGAATCACCTTCACCCCGGACCGCCTTTGGCCACAGAGGAGCTTTGGGGAAGGTGAGGACGTCTTCTCTCAGGTATGACAAAATAACAACAGTGGAGGGTGAAGAAGATGAGGAGGAAGAGGAG
Organism: Boaedon fuliginosus; assembly: GCA_027560395.1. Classification (NCBI taxonomy): domain Eukaryota; kingdom Metazoa; phylum Chordata; class Lepidosauria; order Squamata; family Lamprophiidae; genus Boaedon; species Boaedon fuliginosus. Next base: position 727 of record JANHGC010007316.1, read on the forward strand.
GAGGGAAGAAGATGATAAACAGAATGAATAAGAGGAGGGAGGAGGGAGATGAGAAGAACATGAGGAAAATGAGGAAGATGAGGGGGAAGAAGACAAGGACTGGAGGAAGACTGGGAAGATGATGAACAGGATGACAGGAAGAAGATGAAGAGGAGAAAGATGAGAGGGAAGAAGAGGAGGGGAAAACAGATGAGCACTGACCCATACATACATACCTGGGCAAAGCCGGGTAATAAGCTAGTAACTTATACAATTATCTGGAGTGCTTCAGAAATAATGGACAGAGTGTACAAGGGTGAAATCCCAAAGAAAATGTCTCTGCTATATTCAATATTAGTTGAATCCAAACAATTGAGGTTTTACTGGAGTTCTTCTATATAAATTCTTCAGCATATCTTCCTCCTCTTATTTTTCCCACAACAACTGTTAGGTCAGTTGGACTGGCCCAAAGTGGATAAGGCGGGACTCTAATTCAGTCTCCAGATTTCTAGCCTGGTACCTTAACCAGTAGACCAAACTGGTTCTTGTTATTGCCAACTATATCACAAAAAAACATGCCAGATTTTCAATAAATCCATAATAAGGTGTGTGAAATGGAAAACACATTTTGCTTCAAGCATGAAACAAATATATTGTGGTTTAGAATCTTGGCCAGGCTGTTCTGGGTGAGTCATAAACCAGCCTAAGAAAAACCTGGAACATTTTGGATGTTCCAGGTGTATTAACTGACACAAAACCAGGGATGGGTTTCTCCTGGTTCGCTGGTTACCCGCTTCGTGGTCGCGCTGCCAGATTGGCTGTCAAAAGTGCGCTGCGTGGGATCGTGTTCAAAAACTTTGTGGTATTCTGCAAATACTCTGTTATCCGCTATCCGCTGCACAGCTGTTGGATCAGAGTGTTTTCAGAATACCATGAAGTTTTGGAATGCGATCCCGCGCAGCGCGCTTTTGACAGCCAATCTGGCAGCGCGTCCACGAAGTGGGTAACCAGCGAACCGGGAGAAACCCATTTCTGATACCTATCCAGCTCCTTAGTAGCTAAAATAAATTAAAGTACAGTATAAACCCCATGTACATTTAAATAAAAATTAAAATATATGATTCCCAGCTAACTAATACTGAGTAGCTCCCGGAAATACAATTTGCCAATAACAGGCTTGATTACTTTTCTGGCCTCCATGCAAAAGGATGTCTCTCCTAATAGGACAGGTAGAAATGGTGGGAATAAAGCAGTCCCTAATCCCATGTTATGTAGGGTAGGCAATTGCAAACCACTTCTAAAATCCTGCCAAGAAAACATCAGAAACTTGCCCAGGAGTCTCTTGAAGTCAACACTGACTCAAAAGCATCATCAACAAAAAAAATTATAAATCCAAAACTTATGTGAAATAAGAAAATGTATACTTTATAAGATCATGTTTGCATTGTGCATACAATTTTGCTATTATACAATGTGTGTGTATGTATGTGTGTGTATTTGGAGAAATTGCAGTAGAGATAATAGCAGACCAAATGTATTGTAAGAGAACATTTAGGCATTAGTTGAAATTGTATATAAAGTAATTTGAGAAAATACAAATTTTATATAGTCTTATGACAATTGAACTCATAATTGGAAAAATGTGAAATTAAGTTTGTTCCCTTTAAACTACTTGTTTAACTTGTATAGAAATGCCAAGTATACATTACTTCAAATTACAAAGAAATTTAAAATGGTAAAATAGTATTTTAAGACGTGGGTTTGAGTTCTTACATTGTCATCCTTCTTTCCTTTTTCTTTTTTCATTTTATAGTAGGCTGACCTTTTCCTAGTAGTTAATCTATGAAATTTCTGGTCATGGCAAAATTGTGGATGATTTTGATGTGTTTCTATTTCATATTCATCACAAAAGACAGTTGTGTCCAATATTAATTCTGACTCTCTTCACTAAGAAGAAACATTTTGAGTTCAATCATTTCCATATACATCTGTTAGCAATATTTTCTTTTCTGATGTTTTCCTTCTATAGAAGAAGATTTATCTGTGCTCAAGGGTTTTTTCCCCCCTTATGGCAAAGTTCAATGTTCATCTTTTGAACAGTGGCAGTTTCAGCAGCGTTGCCTCTTTAAATTTCCTTAATGCTAACATTTAAGGTAATTTTAACAGCTTCCAGTAGTTACATTTCCTTAGAGAATAAATTGTTAAAACTATCATCTTACAGTGGCACTGACTATGAACTTTGTTACTTAACATAGAAAATTCTAATTAGAATGCTTTTTTTCAATTATGCAATTAATTATTGTAATTCTGCATAATTTTATATTTAAACTGTGTTTAACTATGTTTAAACCTTTTTTCACATATATAACTTTAATAGTGCAATTCCTAATTTTTTTTCCAATGTGATTCTCCATTTCAAGATTTTAAAGTGCATTATCTACTATTTCCTATTACATTCATTTATAAAATAGGAACATTGAAATTGTTGAGTGTTATTCTAACAGAAAGATGGGAAATGTATAACTTCCTGGTCCAATTTTAAGAAGAGATTGGACAAATCCAAGAGATTGTATTTATCTAAAATGATGTTGTGTTTCCCACTTGAGCAGAGGGTTGGACTAGAAGACCTCCAAGTTCCCTACCAAATCTGTTACTCTATTATGACTACAATTGAGAAAAATTTCTTCTGAAATCAGTGAATTTAGATTCATTGTTTATAGTTTAGATTCTCTATTGAGGGTCCAGAGGCTTAATCATTCTTAGTGATATAAGATGATTATCATTTTTACCATATGATTTTTACTAAAGGTTTTATAAATAACTATGGTTGCAACAACATTTAACAAGAAAGATTGTTGGCATTACAATAATATATGTTGATTTTTCCCTCTGAAGCCTGAAGTAGAATAGAGCAATTTTGTGTGCAATCTAATTTTGTTTTGGAGAAAGTGGAGTAAACAAGGTTAAGAAAACCCTCAAAATTCATTGGTTTTGAGGTAACTTTGAAACCTAGATAGTTTTTTAGTGCCAGGAGATTAAGAGGTAGAAAATTCAGAAATGGGACAAGGGATGAGAGGAATGGGGAAGAGAGTGGGAAGGTAGAAGATACGTTTTTCATGAAGAAGCTGAGAATGCACAAAAGAAAAATGAGATAAAAGACATTAAGGTAGGTAATTGGAACTGAAGGAAAGGGAGAAGGAAAGAAGTGAAAAGAGGGCAATATGAATGTTGTAAAAGTGAGGAGAAATGGGAAAAACAAATGGTGAACTAGAATTGTCAGAGAATGCAACAGACTGGAAAACTAGAGAGCAAGATTTATTTTTATAACCTGACCACATTCTTCTCAAAGATTTTTTTGGTGATGTTGTCAGCTAGGAAGGAAAGACGCAGAAATTCATCATCATTGCTGGTTGGGGAAGATAAATCATACTGCCATGAAACAGGATGGCTTTACAAAGGAAGAAGATGAAGAATTGGTTCAGAATACGACCAAGCAAGCAAGGGATTGTTTTGAGAGCTGCCCTTTCCTAACTGGCTAGTTTCAGTTTGTAGGACAAGACAGTTGGTAGAATATGATAGCATCCATCAGATACTTAAAGGATATCTCATAGAAAAATGTTAAGACTTGTTCATCTTGTTCTGGAGTATAAAACATGTAGTAATAGATTTAAACTTTGTGAGGCAAATTCTGACTGAACGTTAGAAACTTTCTAAAAGTAAGAATAATTCAACAAACAAAAGTGTGCTCTCTCTTGTTAGATAGGTTCAAGGTGGGGCAGATAATCACTTTTCTGGAAGTAGGCCTAGCTTACTGATCACTTATTCAACATTTAATTTACAAAGTCACTGAAAAAGGAGATTTATTCACAGTCCTCAAATTGCAATCTTCACAGCGTTCCCACCTGCGGTCACATGTTCACAAATAAGGCACTTAGCAACCACTTTTACAAGGGTCACTGTTCTGTAATCACATTATCGTTATTTGTGACCTTCATAGCCAACTTCCAACAACCAAAGCCAATGGGAAAGCTGGCAGGAATTCATAAGTTATGTCCACTTGACATCATACTTAACAACTGTGGGAGTCATAACTTAGAATATATAAGTTGGTGCTGTCATATTATATTTCACTTTATGATTGCATTGCTAATCAACAGAGTTGCTGAAAACAATCTCTATTTTAATTCCTGCACTTAGATTCAGTAGCTAAATACCTCTTCTAATTCTATGTTTGTACTATAATAGCTGATATTAATATATAACTAAAACAGGCTTATCAGGAGCAATGTGAGAGAAGTCAGTTTTTCTTAGGTATTCTGCACATGATTACTTTTTTGGATAAAATTTAGAAATCCAATTGAAAGACTTTCATAGAGCAGAATTAACCTGTTGAGGTGCTTCATTTATTGTCAAAACAAAAAGAATGTTAAAAATTATATAATTGTAAGTATGGCATTAGCTGATGAGACTGGATAGGTTTTCTAAAGGAATATTAAGCCCTCATGCTTCAGGGCATAAGACAACTGCTAACTGATGGAAGTTAAGTGCAGCCCTATCCCTTGTGTGACATTTATTGCATAACTGTCAGCCATAAAGTTTTTTGCACGTTCTTTGAAAACATTTGGGACATGCCTGTTCTCAGGTTCATACAGCTGAAACAGTTGTCTCTATTGCACTTAGAGAAATAGTTCCTTTATAAGCTACTAGATCTAATATTTCATTATTAGAAGAAACAGACATTACTTTTTTGTAATTTTATATAATGCTAATATTTGCACAAAGGAAAAATGACTGAACTAGAATTTCCTCAAATGGGACTTCCAAATTTTCTCACTTCCACATTAATACCTCTAAATCCTCTGCCAACAACAGAAAGTTTCCTGTTCTCTTGCTTACAAGTAACTATATATATCCTGTAACAAATAATTAAGGAAAAAATTATTTATGAAATCTGAGACCACACAAACATACAGTAAAATGTTCACAATAATTAAAGTATATGCTTAAAATTACATAAAGCCCAAGGAGTGGGATGATTTTGATATTAGAAATATGGGAAATTTCACCCATATTTGATTTGATTTGATTTGATTTATTGAATTTATATGCCACCCTTCTCCTTACAGACTCAGGGCAGCTCACAATATAAGATACATACAATACAAAAATTAAGACTGAATTAAATTCATGAAAGTTCAACAACAATATAAATTTAAAAAGTGGGAAACAAAAATTTTAAACTTTTTTTAAAAAAATTAGAAAACCCTATTAGTCCTATAGTCTTTGCATGGCATCTCTCGGTTCGAAACCTGTCATTAAGATACTCAAATTGCAAGCAAAGGTGACCATTTTCAGGCTGAAAGAGAGCCCACCTGTATCCTGGGTTCTGTCCCCAAGCATATTAAAATTGTCTCTCGTCTTCCCTGCCTCTCCCCAATACCAGAGGCCTCTAGACCCAATTCAAGCCCTAGGCCTCTCATAACACTTCCATGGCAAACGTTGATGATGGTTAGCTGACATTCATAGTCACCAGCCCAAAACGCTGAAGCTGTCCCAAGCCACCCTCTCACGGAGGCAGCGGCTATGGCGGTGGTCACAAAGAGGGCAACTAACGGCGAGCCATCATCTCTAGTCCCACAATCAAAAGCCACCCTCTCACGGCGGTAACAGCAAGAGAGTCAGTGTTGGCGTAAAAGCGGTTCCAGAGGCAGGCAATAGAGGCAACAGGGACAGCAGTCACGGGGCATCCAGAGCCACCGCGGCAGTGACAGCAACAATAACAAAGTGCAGCAGCACCAGCGGTGACAGTGCAACAACTACGGCAGTGACAGATCTCCCCAGACCAAGCTAGACCTCTTTGGACTGGATTCAACTGGATATTCAGACCATTTGGTTAAATTCTGCCAGGGTTTTATCAGGATACAGCATAAGTAAGACTGGTTATAACAAACAATGTATACAGTATCTAGTTTTGATCAATTAGTTTTTGCAGTGTGAATTTAATCTATTATTAAGGTAAGATGAACCATAGATGTCCCCTAAAGGGTTTGCTTTGGCTAAGGTCTTATGTGTTACGTTGCACAAATTTCAAAAGAGATGCAGCTCCACTCTAATAATGTTAGTTAGACCATTACAAGCTTAAGGAAGTAATGTGTACTATTGTTTTTAGAAATTTAGATTTTATAGACTATAACATTCCTGTGGATACAAGAATTTAATTCTTGTGTATTCTTGTGGACACACAACTCAGTTTCCTAGAGCAACATACCTATAACTTTGGACTTAAATAACTTAATACAGATAGGACAAGACTTCCAAATCTATTAGAATACTCATGCTTCAGTCCCATCTTTAAAATTATGTCATTTGTGGAATTTCAGAGACCAAGCTTCTCTATGTTATCTTCATTGTATGAAATAGATCCCCATGAAGGCTGCATGGTCCTGTTTCTATTGTCACCTAAATAAGTCTTACAAACACAAGTGTTTTCAAAAATTTCTTGAGCAGGTTGACTCTATATTGGTACAGGAATATTTTTTTCCTTCTGTTCTTGGTTTTTCCTTCCCCTGTATAGTAACATAGAACTCTATACTACTTTGGACAGCTTTTAATCTCAGTAAGCAGATCAAATAACATTATTATTACTGTACTTTTATTATGGAGATGCAATGGCTCAGTGGTTAAAAAAGCTGAGCTTCTCAGCTGGAAAGCTGACAGCCTGGGTTCAAGACCTGAGTGCCACATATTGGGAGCTCCTGTTCCTTACTCCAACTCCTCCCCACCTAGAAGTTTGAAAACATGAAAATGCAAGTAGATCAATAGGTACAACTGTGATGGTAAGATAACAGTATTCTGTTCAGGTTTGACATATGCTGGCCGCATGACCAGCAGACAATGCTGGGTCCCTGAGCCAAGAAACAGATGAGCACTGCACCCTAGAGTCGGACACAACTGAACAGGGAAACATTTCCTTTTACCTTTACTTTTATTTTATATACTTGTAAATTCCTAGAGTGTGACTTGAGAGATGATATATAAATTTCATAAATACTTAAATAAATGATTTGGTTAAACTGAAAAACAATTGGATCGTGGCATTTTGTTTCAGAATTTTTAAATGTTTCAATAATTTTGAAAAAGTATTGACAAATTTATATTTATTTATATGACGTGTGTGTGTGTGCATGTATGTATATCATCTCACACAAGTGATTTTGTAAGTATCTTGCAAGCATTAAGAAAAATCCACAAAATATTATTTATTCATAACATTGTTTTCATACCTGGAAATACGTACGTTTTATTAGCTATCTCTCTTGTCTTATGTAAGCCAATGTACTAGTTCCATCATGCTGGGTATCAATTTGCATTAATTATCACTTTTAGAAATACAGTGAATAATCATGTGAGACAGAAGGCACATACTGTGTACCAGAGTATTACTCTGTTCCATCTGCATGCAATATCTGAGTTTGATCTGGATTTATATTCAGGAATTGGCATTGTCTTGTTTTCTGCATGCATTATATTTAATAAAAACTTTGTCTTTATTTTAAATGCCAATATAATCTAAAAACACTGACAGATTCTGTAATTGCAGTCCACTCATATAAGCAGCTATACACATGATACCCAGTTTATTTTCAAAGATAATTGGGGGAGATGAACCTGCAATAACCTGCAATTCTCAAGCCATGATACTAAATTCTCACAATCAAAATCATTCAACCTAAAATGAGGACCACAGAATTTTAACTTGCCCTTGAAACTGGTCAAAATGCTCCATGAAAATATATTCCTCATTAAAAGAACCAAATATTATGCAAAACAATTGCAATGAGGCTTTGGATAGGTACCTTTTTTCTTTACCGGTATCTGCCTTGTATGAATGTTACAGATGAATATGTGAAGGAAACAGCTTCATTCCTCAGGAAGAAGAAGAAAAAGCAGAGACACCCAGTAAAAAACACCCACAAGAATCAATATTAGAACATTGTAAAGATGCCAAACATGAAATCAAACAAGAAAAGTCTTTCAAGACATCTCTCAAGTGGGTTTGCTGAAGATTCCCAGTTGGCAAATGAGATAAAGTTTATTTTATTTTACAGTTTAGTTTTTATATGGGCATCCAATAAGTTTTGTTTATTTTAATTTAGTTTAGTTATAGACTATATATTGAGGAAGCTGAACTGGTTTTAAAAATGGAGAAAGAAGCATCAATAAACTGTGCTATATTGATGATACTTGACTGACATGCTATAGTAAAGAAAGTTGAGCATAGTGAAAACAATTAACTATAAAAACCAAACTAATAACAACAGTTACAACAACCGGCCTTAAAACTGACAATGAAGATATTGCAGTAAAACATATTTTCTGCCTTTTAGGATCAACCATCAACAGTAACGGAACAAGCACTACAAAAGTTCAGGCTTTTAAGAAGAGACTGGCAACCACTTATCTGAAATGGGATAGGGTCCCCCTCCTTGAGCAGGGGGATGGACTAGAAGACCACCAAGGTCCCTTCCAACTCTCTTATTCTGTTTAAAACATGCCATAGATGAGCCCTCTGTATAGTATCAATGAAGTCCTTAGAAAAGTTAATCAGATGCTGGGATATGTGTACATATACAAAGATCAGAATCATGCAAGCAATGGCTTCCCTATTACACTCTATGGAAGCAAAATTTGGACTTTCAAGAAGCAGAGTAATCTGTATTTCAAGTAAACAATAAAGTGCACATCTGTAACTATGTATAGATTGTTCGTTGCTCTGAACATAATTAAAAAAGAAATAAATGGATAAATAAATAAAAAGATTACTGTGACAATCATATAGAATTTCAACAATTGCACTGCAGGCTATGAAGTGCACACCCTCCAGATTTGTTTTCAAGACAATTCTTGCAAATAATAATAATAACTAAGAACATCTTGCAAGTTCCACATAGAGAGTGCTGATAATTAGAAAATTCTATTGCATGATATTATTAAGCATATTCCTAAAGCAGTGGGATATTCAAGAGAGTTGCAGTAGGTCATCTTAAATGATAGTCAGGTTCATATGGAAGCAGATGCTCCACTCTTTCTCACTTCATAATCATTGGGGGGTATGATATAAGGGAACCATCAGTTGGAAGTATATTTAACCTTGTGGCCCCAGTTTCTTCATACAAAAGTCACAGGATGTGGTCAGACATTTTCTGCAGCCTAATTATAAAACTATAAGCCATTGGGTAAAAAGGTCATTTGTACAAGAGAGGGATAAGCACCCTTCCATTCCCTAATTACCAATTACTCCCTACAATTATGTAAATAAACTTGTTTTATTTATCTCAGCAAATTAATTTTCCTTAATAATGTAATTACTGAGAAAAATGCCCACATCACATTGAAAGAATAGTATTTATTTAAAGATTTTATATGGCCACCCAATAAAAGTACAATCATGACTTGATCATCCATCAACATCATAATGCTACTATCCAAAACAATAATTGTTTAGTGCTGAATTGTTAATTTTGAGATTCTTGAAAATCTCAACGTGTACTAAAGAAAAATTAATTTTTCTGTCAAATGAATACACATATTTGCATTTTCAATAGGATACTGATTAACAATAGTTTCTGAATCATTATGTGGAAGTTTAATATAGATTCTGAATGTAAAACAGGCAATGTAACATGAACACAGCTATGGTTGTTAATGGCTTGTTTTAGCTGGAAGCTATAAAATCATCCAAGGACTCTGTTGGTGTTGGAATAATAATTTACCTATACAATTACCACATGGTGGATTTTTGCAGCTCTAATTCTGTGTTATTAATAATGAATAAAATTGCAATTTTCTCAGGTTGCTCGGGGCAATGGGGAATTAGTTCAATGAATATTTCAGTGCATTATTTTAATCATAACTCCACAGATTTCAAGTGGCCAGTGTTTTATACTTTTAAGTTTATTCTTCTAAAGGATTGTAGTAATTAAAGTGAAAAATATTTGCTCTTAAGTCCACTCTATGATTTACAATTCTTTTTAAAAACACTAAAAAAAGCAAGCTGTGTCATTAATACTTGTAATTTGATACTGCATTTGTTAATGGGCTTCCTCTGATTAATGGCTTTTTTTTTAAGTAGGCAAAATATTCTGAGACAGGGAGGCAGAATCTGTGAATATTTAAAAGAAGTTAGCTGCCTCGAGTTCCCCTTGACCGGGGAAGAGAAGTGGGGTATAAATCTAATAAAATAAATAAATAAGTTGTTGAATATTCTTATTTTAAGAATTCATATATTTGTTGTAGTTTGTAGTCACTGAAACAAACACATATACTTTATAGAGCTTCCCCCCCCCCCTAATCAATGGTACAGAATTTACATGTAGATGCTGATTACTTTCTTTGATTTTTTTTTCCTTAGCCAACTGCATGATTTTTGGCGCTTAGATTACTGGGAAGATGATCTTCGCCGGCGGAGACGGTTTGTTCGCAATGCTTTTGGCTCCACCCATTCTGATGTGTTGCTCAAAGCTGCTGGAGAATATGGTCAGTATCACTGTAACATTCCTACTGTCCTAAATGGAGTTAGAATTGTTATTAGTCTCTGTTTGAATGAAATCTGACCATTTTTTAAAAAGCATTTTCTATTTTTTTTACATTTAGCATTTATCTTGTATTGCTAAGTACATTTCAGTATAGTTAACATTAGTTTTCAAGCATGTCCAGTTTATATTATATTTAAATACAAAACAGGATTGGGGACATTGGAATAATGTATATTTAAGTGAAAAACTGTAAATACAGGAATAATCCTGTTAGTTTTAGAAAAAAATATGGTTCATTGAATCCAAAGAAAGAAATAGGCTTTGTTTCTGACAAGGTTAATATATTTATTTATTTATTTATTTATTTATTTATTTATTTATTTATTTATTTATTTATTTATTAAATTTATACCCCGC
>JANHGC010007316.1:12877-24501 GCA_027560395.1 Boaedon fuliginosus
AGTTATTTGTTTGTATGTTTGTTTGTTTGTTTGTATTTATACCCTGCCTCATTTCCCCTGTTAGAGGGAACTCTAGGCGTTTGACTTGCAGAGCTGTATTTCTCACTAATCTTGATATGTCTTCAACCAAGCATTCTGAAAGTAAAATTGTGTTAAAGGTCATCCTAAAATACAACGTTTATTTTATTTTATTTCATGCCATTGTTATTTCTCTAATTTATGTTGAAGAACAAGAGGGAATAGATGTCATAGGGAAAAAAAGGACATTTTTTTTTTAAATGTAATTCCGGATTAGTTTGAAGTACAGTATTAGTATAGACAAGATAGGTACATCCTACTGTTCTTAGCCCTCTTCCCTTGGCCCTTATAGCAATGTCTTTCTTAAAGATTGCTACATGGGAGAGATTTTAACTTTCATCCTCCAGTGAACTACTAGACTGTGTCTTCTCTAGTGTGTGTGTACATACATTTGTATATACTCCTTTGTATGAATAGCCAAGTCTGACCCATCATGCCATGACAATTAAAAAGGGCTCTCTTAATACAAATTGCTGTCATATGCCGTGTCTGGGTTACTACAATCAGTCTTGGTTTTTTGTAGTCTGAAACTAACAGAGGGCAAGAGCAATAAGCCACATTCCTGTAGATACACAGTAAAGTATATTCACAAAGTGCCAAAAACCCTAAATGAGAGAACTGTTTGTTATTGTGCTTAAAAGGATTTTTTTTTTAAAAAAAGACCATGATTTAGCTTAACCATGAAAATTTCATTGAGATTGGCCATAGATATTTTTCCTTATAAGTTTACTTCCCATGATACCATGTATGTAGATAGTGTCATTACTGCTTATATTACAAATCACAGTGGAAAGATGTTATCTTTTGCAATTTTAAAGTACTTTTTTTTCCCTAAAGCTTTCAGTATCAAAATTAAGAACAGTCTTCCGGAAGAATTTAAAACAGCTTTCACTAAGATTAAGTCCAGAGAATTTTTACCTTGATTGGAGGGAGGTGGTGTAGTTTGGAGGCTTGTACTTATGGATTTTAATATTAAAACTTTTACTTGACCCAACTGTATAAGAAAACATCCTTAACACTGATGTTATTTTTATACCTCCTGGTGATACTAATGAGTTGAATAATTTATGAGGTTGTCATGTAAAAAGGATTTGGTGCGGTTTGATGTATTTTCAACCTCTGGTGCTGGAATGTGATTAATAAAGAGCTGGAGGCGCAGCTTTTTTTTTTCGTGGGGGCTTAACTTTCATTAGGGATTTTTCATCAGTTTTATTTTGATCATTTTATATCTCTTTTTTATTACCAGAATTAAACATAGGTACTATAGAGAAAGCCACTGGTTTTTGTTATGTAAAGTTGCAAGTTACAAAAGGTAATTCACTGTCCACAAATATCTTACTAGAAACAACAAAAGAAAATAAATAAGTATATGGATGAGTGAAGGCTTTTTTAAATTTTATTTTGAAAATAGTAGCATAAAGGCTGCTTTAAGTTTCTGTGTAGAACAGACTGACAGTTATTATTGAGGGGGGCGAGTTGTGATTAAATATCATAGCCAAGAAATGTTTAGTCAGAGCCTAAGTCAGCAAGCTCATCTGGGTCTGTGATCAAAGGCGTCAGCTTAAATAGGTCTGATCAGGCATTGCAGACGAGGGCAGGCAGCCTCAGCTGAGGAAAAAATCACAGAGCAAAGATGACAAAATTAATCAGTCAATTCTTTGGCAATAAATAACAAGATATGCTGAGGTCTGCAGATGAGAGAATTTCTAGGTTCTAGGGAGATGCATCTACTTAATGCCTGATTTATCTAAGCTTGCATAGCCATCAAGACATGACCTTGATGAATAAAAGAGCACTCTCTAACTAATCTAGACTTAAATCAGTATTGATAGAGAACACATGGTATATAATAGTAATATGATGATAACTCGTCAAGGAATACAGGAGTTTTTGGAAATAACAGTTCTCTCTATGGATTGCTCAGTGGAGGAATGGCAGATATTACCTAAAGAGGTAAAACATTAAAATGTAGTGAAAATGTTTCAGATAATTTGAGAACCTGAGAACTAAACAGTTTATTCATTTTCATCCAACTATTTGAAGTTTCAGTTATTTGTATAATATATTTTGTACCAAAAGTTTTTTAAAGTAGCATTCCACATTCAATTCTCTTTTCATTGTACTGTATTTCATATTATAGTTTCTGTAGTACTTTCGTTAATTATACGGTTTTGTTATTGCCACAGGCAGTTTACAAAATCATCCTGAACCATGCAGAGAACTGTTTATATAACCAGCTGAGTGCTTGCTTGACCAAGCTTAACATGAAGCCCATACAAATCTCGAAAGCATGCAAATCCAGACTCACAAATTTCTTTAAAACGAAACCTTTGGAAAGAAAATTTGCAGTGTTGCCTTTTTGATACAAATATGTGCTTTTAGAGGTGTTTTGTGCACTGGGAGAGAAGAATTAGATGGAATGGCTGAATTGAGGTGTTGTTTAGACACTTTGTTACTCAATACACCAATCCAGATTCTGATTCTGGATGTTCATCTTCACATCTGTTTGTAAACGTAATGAAATAAATCATTTCCATTAACTAGGATTGGAGTGAAAAAAATGCTCCAAGGATGAAAGTGGAAGGCAGTGCCCTGCTGGTCCTTACCACATTAATCCATGGGGGGTGTTGTTCTAGATTCTCTTTTTTACCATGCTTTGTCTTCAAAAGGCTTCCAGGTTTCATCAGTCTTGGTCTATTTTTCAATCTAATAAGGATGTTCTTAGAGGAAGCCATGAAAATGAGAAAAGCATGTAAACCTGCTTCGCTTAAAAACCTTCCTACTATTTGTTTTTGTTTGTAGGTTTCTTTGGGTTTGGGTTTTGTATTGTATTGGTGTGACTAAGTACCAAATAGAAAAGTGATAACTGGGGGGAGGGAATGTTGTGGGAGGGTGTAAACGTACCTTCCTCCCTTAAGTTTGAAATAGTCTGAGTTAATATTTAAAGTTAACATTTTCCTTAAAATAAATGTTACCATTATTTTCCAAAGAATTTTATTTGTTGTATTATGTTGTGACTGCATAATTTGCAAATGTATTATAATTGGCTATTATGTATTCAATAGCATAATTTGGGTTATTTTGGAAATAACTCAGTATAAACATTTAATAAGTTTTTTGTCTTTCAGAATAAACCAGATTTCTCTTAAAGTTACATTTTAAACTTGTATTTAGATGAAGGAAGAAAATGTTGTGAAAATTAAATAGTGAAAATACTGCATGGCTTTGAAAGCCAGTACACTCTATTAGCAAAACTGTCAATATAAAAAGTGCATTCCATTTCCACCTCCTCCTCTAATAACCTTTTCTATGTTACTCACAGACAGTTCACATAATCAGAGTATATTGTCAGCTTACTGGAGTTGGGGAAGCATGAAATGAAAATCACTTTAATATTGATCCAATTCTTTCTTGCAAGTGTCCTTGATGTCCTTTTCTCCTGAGCAGTAGCTATTTGTTTTATTTAGGGAAATAACTTGGTTATGACTGCTCTTTGCAAAATATATTTCAGGGCAATTATTATTAGAAAGAGTTTCTGGCAGCTTATTATTTTCCCCATATAATTTTTTACAATATAGTGGCAACAAATCACAAGTAGTCACCATTTTATTTACCGGACAGTGTTATAAGACAGCACTCTCATAGCTTAAGATACAATGAAATTAAAGATATGTATAATATGGATCAAATTATCCAAACATGCCACTCATAAGGTTTTTATTGATAATTGCAACATATAAGGTCAGATGTCTTTATCTGTCCAACCATTATGATACTAAATTTCCTTATGTAACTAAACATTGAAGAATAACATCCAACATTTTAGATGGTTTTTTTTTTACATAGCATATAAATTAAATTGTTTTAAAAATAATTTGAATCCAATATCTTCTTAAATTCTGGAATGTCGCCTACAATAATTACCTTTAGTTTTTAATTTTAGATTCTATAATAGGATCTTTTCTTTCTTTCTTTCTTTCTTTCTTTCTTTCTTTCTTTCTTTCTTTCTTTCTTTCTCTCTCTCTCTCTCTCTCTCTCTCTCTCTCTCTCTCTTTCTCTTTCTCTCTTTCAATTGCAGTTTCCTGTTATATGTTAAATGGCAAATAGATCTCTTAAATATAATTTCAGATATTCACTTTGGAGAGTCCTAGCAAACTCATTTTCTTTAAAAATATCTTTCAAAATAAATCAACTTCTTTTGGTAATTCGGCATGTTATAGGATTTTATAGATATAGTTTTCACAATGTCTCATGAAAAAAGTGTTAAATGAACTTTCACATTTTACAGGCTATAATGATTAAGTGATTTCTTCTGATTATATTAAACTTTTGATATTTTATATATCCATAATATTTCCAAATATATGGAAATAAGTAAGTTGAAACTTATTAAAAAAAATTGAACTAAGCACCAAGGACATCATAGTTCAACCCTGAGCTAGATATGTTCTCTTCTGTTGTGCTGAATAATATTTTTAAAAATAGATATCTATGAGCTATTTCAAACATGGACTAAAGAACTGGAATATACGTAAAACCATAGCAATGGCCTCAGGTTCTTAAAAACGCTGAAATAGTATCTACAGATTTGAGAGCTATCAAACATTGCATTTAGGGTATATTGGACTCCCTAAAGAACGTATTTTATTTTATTTTTTATCCTGGAGGCATAAGAAATGTGAGCGCTCAGTGATCTATATGATATGATCATGCAAGCATTTAATATTTGGGGGGATAGTGTATTAATGTAAATTAGTAAATTTATGCAGAAATCTTTAAATGTTAAATATGTTAATATAATGATCAATTATATACCAAGACTTTGGAATGTGAATATTTATTGGAAAGTGTGGTTGCATCACGAATTGGGAGGGGGGAATGTCAGAAAAAATTATATTAAGAAATTGGAAAAGTGCTATTATTGCAAATGTCAAGGAATGGTGTCAGTAAAGTGTGATCTATCTCTTTCAGAAAAGCAATTTTCTATTAATCAAAGAATGTAGCAATATGTGTTACTATGGCAGAGATTCTTGATATCTTACAATAATAACTTGTATTTTCTATGAGGGCTCCTTGGTTCTCTCTGAGCTTGCTTGTTTTCTGGCAGACGTTTCATTACCCAAACTAGTAACATTATCAATGCTAGTGTATTCACTATATTGTAGTTATGAATTCATTGGTAAACCAGTGACTATTGATACGTATGAAATATAAGTTTTTGTTCTTTTTTTTCTATTTCTTTTTAGATTGTATTTTAGTATGAACTTTTAATTTTAAAAAATATTGTTTTGTTTCAAAAATATACATATAAAAAATGAGGGATGGATGTGAAATTTTGTTAAAGAACAAGGCTTGCGATAATATTGATAAATAAGTGATAATCAGTAATAAATTAGTGATAATAATTGTGCAGAGTTAAGTAATATCACAATCTGAAGCCTGAAATTTGGAAGTTTTTTTAAAAATACCATAAAGTCATGGAGTATAAGACTATCAAATATAATTTATTAGTGGTGATAACTAGAGGAGAGTCATGCCACTTAATATATCTTACAGGAAAGACAAATGAGAAGCTGTCCTTCTTTTGCATGTCCTTTTGACATCAGGTTATATTGGGAACAAAATACTGAATTGCAGATCTAGAATAGGAAATAAATCAAAGTATTTTCCTACTTAGTTTACCAATGTTTTCTTTAACTAGCAATCGTATTGTATTGTATGGTACGGCATCATCTTCTACAGATAATGCAGAAGGAAAAGCACTCAAGAAGTGATAAATAATAATTTACTTTAATGTCCACATCTGAACAAAACTGTTGCATGAAACGTTTTACAAAATTTTCCTATATACTGGCTCATTTTCAGTTGTTTTTATTTTCTGCCACTTTATCAAACTGAGGTATAATGCTGTATTTACTGATCTTTTAATACAGAGATAAAAATAGCAACATCTTACATTCTTCCTTAGAAGAAGAATTTTATAGTTATTTAAAATCAGAAGGTATTATAAACAGTAGGAGTTCAATCTGTCATGGACAATTAAAATTTCAGGATGGTTTTGAGTAAAGAATAAAGTAGGTATATTAATAAATGCATAACAAAATTATTAAGAGGAATGTAAGCATCACCTTCATAAGCTATTTTAAGTTCTTACGATAAATACTTCTGAAAAGCAAAAGTTTTAATGCTGTTGCCTTTATCACCTTGATTTTTTAATTATTACTGATCACAGTAATATAATACTGATAAACTGGCAGAAAGGTTTAGAATGCATTTCAGATTGCTGCTCAAGAACCATGCAATTAGGAGCCCTAGAATTTTGGGTAGAACGGAGCTTAGGAGAATTTAAGATATTCTTGAGAATTTGTAAAGAACTTAACTAGTGAAGTTCATCAAACTGGGATCTTTCACCCTGATATACAGTAGTTCTATGAGGTTAGTACCTTCTTCTGGTGTATTCTTAGCTCATCTGATGCAGTTAGCGAGGTACCCTTTGCTTTTTTTGCTAATAACCAGAATAATGAGGTGCTTGGCAAGAATCAGGCCAGAAAAGTTTTAGTTTATGACACACCCAGTTGTAAAGAAATTCAAATGGCTTCTTACCATATTCCTCAGTTTCAGCCTGATAGTATGCTGCAATCATATGATTATATTTTGAATATATTTATTTTACACATTTTACAATCATAGAACAATACAATAATAAAAAAACCAAAAAATCATATTGCTTAGAAAAAAAAGTATACTTTATCAGGTAGTGAAATAATGGTATTTTAAAAAAGACTACTCATGACTATTTAAGAACATAAGACAATAATAGTAAAAGTTGCACTGACTAAGTAGTTTCAGAAAGAAGCAAGAGGAAAGTTTCCCCTTACATTTTTATTGTGTGAAATATATTTTTATTTAAGCACATTGTTTAATTGTTAATGGGACAAACTTTAGTTATGTTGACACACTTTTAGAAGCCACACAAAGCTGTAAAATATAAGAAAAAGCATTCTTTAAGAAAAGAAATCACTCCATGAAGCTGATTTCCAGATGTTTGGAAACATTAGAATTTCCTGTCAGTACATTTAGGTAACACTAAAATGAGTTAACTTTCCATTCTGCCAGCCCTCTTCAAAGATGAAAGAAAAATCACTGCATAAATTGCCTTATCTATAATTCACTGAAGTAAGCTGTGGAATGAATTCTGAAAGAAGCAGAATTCTCTTTTGGTTAGTATCACAGCTTCTAAACTAACTGTACTTTTATTTCCACTTTACCTTCAAAATGAAATTAGTGGCTTTAAAGTCAAATAAATGTTAATGAGTTATGATGTTGAGTACTTTGTTTGAACTGAGTTGTGTGTTTGACTTAGATTTGGATGTGAAATTTTGGTGGGGTTTTTTTTTTTTTTGGCTCTTTAGTCTACTCATGTCTAAAATCAGCCACATACTATCTGTCCATTTATTCAAGTAGCCTTGAACCGGCTTCTAATAGTTATGGACACAGCAGGTAATCTTTGATGTTTAGCTTGGATACCTAGAACCAGCTGTGACCTGAAGAATCTAAATGAGAATTTACAAGTTTAAGTGACATTTGAGAAGAAAATATGGATGTAACCAAATCAATGTTGATGTGTCAAATGCTTTTTTTAAAAGTTTCTTTGTTTTTCTATTTTATGGTTGTTTTCTCATGCTTTATGAAATTTGTACAGAGAAAGGAAAAGAGGAGGGGAAAATACAGACACATACACAGAGGGAAGGCTTCTTATTAAATTGAATAAATGGCCAGTTTTGCTTGGTTTTGTAAGAGTTTTGGCATACTACTCGACATACTTTTAAGTTGCCTCTAGAAAAGATGAGTGGCTCATAAATCTAATACTATGCTCTAATAATACTTTTTATTTCAAAGCATCTAATTTATTCAATTTTTATTTTTATTCTTGTTATTTTATTAAAAAATAATAGCAATCTTCTGTGGACATAATTTGTCATTCCTCTTTTCCTGATTAATTATATAAAACTTTACTTTTCTTTAAAAAAAAGTTGGTAAATGGATGGTGCTTATAACCAACTAAACTTAATCATTGACAAATGTGCCATGAAAGTGAATGTTTACATGGGTTCATACCTCATGCATATTATCCATAGAATTATTTAGTATACTCTTCCTTTTGATCCAAGTGAATGTCTTTAGTGTCTTTGAGTCATAAGCCGAAGGTATGGAAATATAAAAAAAAAAATCTTCCATGGTCCAACTACATTTTTGTAGCCCTAACCATTAGGGCTAATTCTGTTAATATAGTTAGTACAATGGTTTGAAACATACCTTGTGTATCTTATTATTTCTCTATACTATGATTTCCTAATAAATTAAATTTTGAACCATACTATGGTATATTTTCCACCCATTATTTTTCTGTCTTTTGCTGTACCTATCATTTAGAATATATACATTTCTGAGTATTTACATTTTTGCTGAATTAATACAGTTGTAGTCTTCAGCAAATAATGTAATAAAGATTGACCGATAAAATTTGGCTAGGTCAATATGGCCTAAACCTTAATTATTAATGGCAATGGTTGTGTACTGTAGTGTTGTATCCCATTATATCTGGTACAAAAATATTAGAATATCATACATCGTTATTTTAGAAATTTAAAATATTTAAAGAAGGTAAGGGGGAAAGCATAGAAATACAGTACGTCTAAAGTTGCATGCAGTTTTCCAAAAGACATTTCTTTTGGAACAACAAGTAATTTTGGGATTTCCCTTAAATTCATGTATTTACAGGAAATTTGAATATCATCCCCTGAGTTCCTAAAAAAGAATACAGATCAGATTTTAAGGAAGAGTAAATTAAAATGAATCTGCACTTGCAATCATTTAAGTGTACCAAATTTAGAATGAAAATATAAGTGATCTTTTTTTCCTTTATGACAGTATAAAACTCTAAATCCTGAAAACAGAAAAACAGATAAACATTTTATCTAACTTAGTTACTTGGCTTGTGGCTTGAAATAAAAAGTAACCAAAATACTGCCATTAATATTAAAATTCAGAAGGCAGGCCTATATTATAAAATACGATGTGCTTAAAAATATTTCTGATTAAATATTGAATACATTCTAAATGCTATATATGAAGCAGAAATGTAGAGATATTTATGCCATGTATTAGAATAAAGTTGTAAAATAATGAAAGCATTTTATAAATCCCAAGGCTTGTTAATGTCTTACTTAATGCTGACTACCTTATATCAATAACATAACGTATTATTTGATATATTATACAACATTCAGATGTACATTTAAACTAACATTATCGAAAGACTGGTTTTATTTTAAAGTGTGCTATTTCTGTTGCTAAGTATAACAGGAATTTGCAAGAGGTTATCCAATATCAGTATTGAATAGTCAAAATTCTTGATATATTTAAAGACTAAAAATAAATAAAATAAAAAATAACAGTAGACAAACCCAGCCATTATTCAAAATGCAATTAGGATCCTGCAATTCATCCTTATTGAAATAAAAATAAAGGTCCAAAACCTTACAGTCCTAGAAGAATTGATCATAATTAAAGAATCTTATTATTAGCAGTATCCCATCATAAAATGTTAATGATAGTATACATATATACATAGACATAGGCATATATACGTATTTATTTATTTATTGGTTGCCACATCACACAGAGATTATCTTCACCAAAAGTAGTATCAATTTTTAATCTGAATGCTTAATTATAAAAATGCTAAATAGTCACAATAATGTTGGCCTTTATTATATCATGTTCAGGGTTAGTATTATTAGCGATGCATAATTCAAAGCAAATACACTTTTAAACTGATTCTGTGCCCTTCTGTTTTGAAAAAGAAAAATATTGATCTGTCTTTTGAGAATGTTTATATACATTCTTTTTAAAATTATATAACTAGAATATCTGTAACAAATCTGCTCAGAACATATTGTGCATTTCAGGATGCAAGGTAATACAGTGGTTTATAGAAGCTGCTTGTTAATTTTTTGATGAATGTATAGTGAGGCCAAAAAGTCCATTCAGTATAGCATGTTTTTTGAAGATAGATGATCTCAAATATATTCTGTGCCCGATCAATGTTTGATTTGTTAGTTGTTAAACCATTTCTTTGTAAGAACAGTGTTTATAAGCCTTGTAATGAGCCAGCCTCCTGTGACATTATAGTTCTTTCTGTAATTTTGATAAATGGAATTCTAATTTATAAAGATACATTGATTGAAGGGCAGCTTTCGTTGTCCCACACTTTCATTTAGATAAATGTTTATTACATTGTAGCAAACTGAATGATGGAGAATGACAAAAAACCTGCAGTCTCAATCATACTAAAGAACTCTAGCAATTCTTTAAAATTTGTATATTTCATATTGTAAAGCAAAATTAATTTCAAGAAAATGTATATAAATTGTTAAACTGCACATTGACCAAATTCAACCAAATGACTAGTGCATTTCTAGTACATGTGCCTTATCAGGTTGTTATTAACAGATAGTGTGATACTTTCATTTTTTAAGGTTATATCTTTTATTTTGAAGTTTACATAATATTAACCTAATAATCCTAACTTGTCTTTGTCCAAAACATGACATCTGTTTTTTGTAAAGCTTTAAAAATATATTTTGAAGTACAAATTAATTCCATTAATTTTTTATTTGAAAACATTTAATGGATGTTCAGATTAAACCGAAATGTTGAATGAAAACAATGTTTATTTTATAGGAACTGAAGAAGATGTGGTAAAATCAAAGAAAACCTTTCGAAGTCAAGCTGTGGTCAACCAAAATGCTGAAACTGAACTCATGCTAGAAGGGGATGATGATGCTGTCAGTCTGTTACAAGAGAAGGAGATTGATAATCTTGCAGGTATCAAAAAATAAGTTATCTATCTCCTATATTTTAGAAAGATTTTGCAGCCTATAGAATTTGGTACAGTTGCTATTTAAAATATTGATTAGTGTAATATGTTCTAGTGAATCTGGTTACTACTCATTACAGTCATTATACACATGTTACGTTAAGCTTTATTTAGCACAAAAATAAGTTTGCTACATATTATAATAATAAATAGACCAATCTCACCGTTAATACTTTAAAATATTTTCATGCAAAACCTGTTCTGAATGTTTCATTTCTTTCCAAGCCACTACTGGCAAGTTAGATTTTACAAAGCTATAATTACATGTTAATTATAGGAGGGCAATTATAGTAAGACAATAAGTATTAAAAATTATTTCTTATATTTGATTTAAATACACAATTCTGCAACCATGATTTTTAACCTTTCATTGTCCTTTTAATTTAAATATAGGTTGTTTCCATATGTGTACCCATAATAGTATGTGCCAACAATCTTTTAAGATCAGGCAAAGAGATATTGCCTAGGGAACAGTCCAGGGATGTGTTTCTCCTGGTTTGCTGGTTACCCGCTTTGTGGACGCGCTTCCGATTCAGCTGTCAAAAGCGCGCTGCGCGGGATTGCTTTCAAAATCTTCATGGTATTCTGAAAATACTGTGATCCA
>JANHGC010007316.1:29922-43687 GCA_027560395.1 Boaedon fuliginosus
CTGACAGAACAGATGCGTGGCGGATATCTGCGGATATCCGCCGCACAGCTGTTCTGTCAGAGTGCTTGCAGAATCGCAACGAAATTTCTGAGTCGATCGCGCGCAGCGCACTTTTGACAGCCATTCAGAAAGCGCGCCCACGAAGCGGGTAACCAGCGAACCGGTAGGAACCCATCCCTGCTTACTTTCCTTCCCCCTTCTTTCCCTCTTTCTCTCTGTCTTATCATTGTCTACCAATTCCACAAGACTTATGAAAGAACAGTAAGGATGAATGAAAAGGCCCCTCATAATGTTTAAAAGGGTAAACACTGCAGTATGAATATCTGGCAATCTGCATAATCAGAGGCTTGAAGCTTGTTCAAAACTAAGAGCATATGTATGTTTCCTGACTCACAGTTGGGGTGGGAATATAGATAGTCCTCATTTAACAACAATAATTGAGAACCAGAATTTCTTTTGGTAAGCAACATAGTTATAAAACACAATGTCACATGACCATGGAGCTTAATAATTTTGGTACTTCCTGTTGCCATCCTTAAGTGAATCACTATAGATTAAGTGACAATGTCATTTGATTGCCATTTGTAACCTCCTGTCTACTTCCCCATTGATTGTAGTTGTTGGAAGCTGGTGATCATGTGATAGTGATCATGTGACTGGTGTAAGTATGATGTTTGGTTAAAGGTACCATTTGTTCAATGCTGTCATAAGTTCAAATGTTCACTAAAGAAGGTATTATTAAGTGAGGACACCTGTAATCTGTGATCCTCCAATTTTTCTGAATTACAATTTACAAGTGCACCCAGTCAGCATAACTAATAAGGATGTTAACTTGGAAGCCTACATAGGGGCTAATTTCATAATGGTAATGATCTTTAAAGCCCTACATGGGTTAGGACCGGGGTACCTTCGAGACCATCTCCTCCAACTTTATGCCTCCCAGCACCTTGTTAGATCCCACAGAGTTTGCCTCCTATGGGTCCCATCAACCAAGCAATGCCATTTGGCAGGCCCATGAGGAAAGGCCTTCTCTGTGGTGGTGCCAACCCTCTGGAATCAGCTCCCCTTGGGGATCTGGACTGTCCCTAACCTATTAGCTTTCCACCGGGCTGTTAAGACCTGGCTGTGCCAGTGGGCTTAGGACCAATGACTCCTCCTGTATGATTACATTAGTATGCCTATTTTACTGTATACCACATGTTTTAATAATTTCTATATTAATTTATGCTTTTAGATTTTTTATTACCTGTGATTTTGGACTTTTTATTGCTGTATTTTATGATTGTGAGCCGCCAGAATCCTGCAGGAGTTGGGCAGCATACAAATTTAATAAAACAAATAAATAAATAATGAATTAAAGAGTCCATACAATTCTGCTACTGTTGCTTTCCTGATAAGAAATCTTTGTTTCAAATATGTTACAGCACCTTTTATTTTTCCATGTACAACAGGGAATGACTGTCATTGGAAAGATGTATTTATTATGATATTTATTATGATATATATGTGTGTGTTTTTGGAGGTCTTCGTGGGTATTTGCATGTATGGAGTTGGTTTCTTGGTTTTTTTCCTGCATAGTCATTGGTGTATCTTGGCGACTTTTCGACGAGGTCACACTCGTCATCTTCAGGCTGGTACTTCAGGCTGGTCCCTTCGGCTTCATGCTTTTGGGAGCAATGCGTGATCGTGGCTGTCTGCTTAAATGCTGGTGGGGTTGTGTCCTGACTGGGTGGAGGTTTGGTTATGTTTGGATTGGTCGGTAGTGTGGCACTATTGGCTAATGATGTTGTTGCTGTTTAGCTTTGGGTTCGTGGTCATGCCACGTCTTCCTTGTGGGTGTGAGTTTGTTTCATGGATGGGTTGGTTTGCGGTGTGGTGAAATTCAAATTGGCCAATGAAGTTGTTGCTGTTTGGCTTTGGGTCTTTGATCGTGCCCCATCATCATTGTGGGTGTGAGTTTGTTTTGTGCGTGGGTTGGTGTCTCACGTTTGTGAATGTCTTGGTTTGTTGTTGGTTTTCTTAGTCTGGATTCATCTGTCTATGAGCACGGGTTTCCAAATGGCTGGTAGGCAGGCGGTGTCATCTCGTTTGTTCATGCTGTGTGGTTGTTTTTCTATTTCGATGGCCTCTCTAATGTTCTATTTTTGCAATGGTTTTGGTCCTACTGAAATCACAGGACAAATTGATTATGTGTGTGTGTGTGTTTAATTCAGAAGTTCATGCTGTATGTATGAATGTATATCGCCATTTTCATGTTTCACCCTGGTCTACATTTTTTTCCACATCTAGAAAGATGTGGATGAAACACAGCCAATGAAGAAAAACATGACTGATGAAAATATATTACAGCAAGAGATAGCAGAAGGGAGCTCAGAATTCGATAGTAGATTGTCTCCTAATTTGGCATAAATCAGAAAAGATTTCAAACTCCCAGTGGTTTAACAACAGCAAAAAGAAAGCCTAAATCAAGGTTCCCTGGGAGAAAGGACAAAGGAAGAGATTTGTGGGTCTGAAAAGATTAATGTTCAAGCTCCAGTTCTGGTGCTGAAAATAAGTATTGCTACTTAGAGGCAGCTTGATTTACAATTCTATTCTTCTTTTGAGCCACTATGTTATACATAGTTCCAGTTGATGAACCATAAAAATTAGAGTAGATTTCACAAGTACATTCCTGATGACTGCTAAACAATGTTCTTCCAGATTATTGGGCTGAAATCTCACTTCCTTAGCTAGTAGGGGTTCATCGAATTGTGGACCAACAATATCTGAAAATGATGCTGATTACGCATGTCAAGTAAATTCCTCTGATTTTGTTTGTTCCCATATCTTTCATCCTTACCATCAATGGATAGGGAAATATAATTATCCATAGCTTTGTGTGGCTGTAACTATGTATTCAAGATGCATTGGGATTCATAGTATATTTACTGAGCATGTTGAAACATATTTTTTTTTTTTGTCTTTCTGAATGTACCAAAGCGGGGTTGTCCTGAGAGTTGCATCTTAGCAACAGCAATAGCATATAGGCTTATAGACCACCCTATAGTTCTTTACAGGACTCTCTGGGCAGTTTACAATATCATCATTATTTGCATATTGTCTCCAACAATATTGGTCTTCATTTTACTAAGATCAGAAGGATGTAAGACTGAATCAATCGTGAGCAACATCAGGATCAAACTCCAGACTGTGGGCATAGTTTACCTGCAACATCACACTTTAACTACTGCACTACCAGGTCTCATGGTATCTTACTATCAGCTTTCTTCACCTATGGATATTACAGAGGAAGAGGATTCAGTTGCTTATCACTTTCATGGATGACATCCCAGGTTTGTATAGATTTATTAATTCTCTTCTCTTTCCCCTCCCCCATTTCTTTTCCTTGCTCCCAAACACCAATCCACAGTAGTTAGCACTTATGTTCTAAATAGATGATAGTTGTTGGAACAATGTAACAACTGCCTGTCAATGAAACTGACAGTTCTTTTAACTGAACTCTAACCAGCAAATACCTAGAAATGTCATTCGACTTCCATTGTCTACTTAACAATGTAGCCCTCTGGTGCTGAACAGCTGTTTGGCCCTCAAAACATCCCTGCCAGGATAGCTGATCAGAGGCCTGAGAGAGCTAAAAAATAAAGAGATGTGTGGGTCCCCCCTCCCCCCACAATTTCAGGTGAATTGTTTCCTACTTCATTTTACTCAGCCCATGAATCAGCAGCCTGTAAGGAGCTGCCAGATAAAGCTGTATCTTTTGGGTAGCCGGTATCCAAATGGCTCCATCTGAGGAAAGGCTTTGTGATTCTATAGTTCATGAGAACCTTTCCCAATCTGGTATTCTCCAGTTGTAATAACTTTGATTCCAGAAACACCATCTGGGTTGGTCAGTTCTACATAGCTCATAATCTTTGCAAAAGAGAAATCATTGGCAGTTAGTTTTTGGCCTTTTGTGAATTTTTCATTTCTTTTGTAACCTGTCTAGTATTTCATGATCTTTTGGTATTTTAAATTATGTTTTTTTCCATCCTGCCTTTATCAGCAACAAAGACAATATTACATATCGTGTTTGCTCATAGGTTCCTTAAGACTGATTTATTAAATAAACAGCAATTGGCTGCATTCACACAGCACACTAAGCCTTCATCCAAGGTTTATAAACTGAAGTAATTGAATTAACATTGTTTGCTGAATTCAAGCCAACCAAGATACATTATGGCATGACAAAACCTATTTCTCAGAATGTGTAGTGCCAGTTTTACTGACTTTTTCCCCCAATTTGGAAGTGTTTGAGCGTGTGTAATGGGTTGACTGGATTACCTAAGCTTTGCATAGATATGGAAAACAATACTACCTCTTAAAACTCCTGATTTCACTCGTATACCCCAAAGCTTCTGGATCTCATCCACTTTTAATTGTGGCCAATGATGCAATCTGCAAGCCAGTGGAAATTACTTTCCCTTGGATAGACAGCATGTGTAAAACTAGACATGTAGATTTTTTAAAGAAGATGTACATCAGATTTCATTAAAATATTTCAATATAATGGGTAAAGTCCAAACACTGGATTAGTTATTATTGTTAGCCAGTCCAATCCTCATTCTAACCCATTCCTACTCTGCAAGGTTTTTGGATAAATAAATTAGAGGAAGGAGTGCTTTACTTGTTACATTGAGCTCCTGAAGTAAATGAAGTAAACAAAAATGGTTAACATATTATGATGTATTAGAATTCCCTCAAGGAAATATAAAATTAAAGTAAGAGAAGTTTTGGTAATAGAAGGATACTTTTGTCAATGATTTTCTTATGTATGGTTTTCTTATGTATGGTTTTCTTATGTATAGTTAAAAGCAGGGTTTAAATTGGATAAAAGATTTTATGGTTTTGAAGACAGTAAGATTGACTTTGGAACAGAATTATGTACTAATGATAAGCATGTAATTACTAAAACATATACACTTTTGCTGAAATGTAAGACAGAGGAAGAACAAGTGAAAGATGTATGATAAAATGATCTAAAATTTTGGCTATAATATACAAACGGACCAGTGAGAAAATATATAGTTGAAAAGATTGAAATTTGCCATCTTCTTTAAAAGATTTTTATAAAATGATGTATCATTAATATGTATTATCAGACAATTTGTCTAGAATATACAAAGAGTAGGTTGACTCTTTGCTGGAAATGTGAAGAATGTGAAGGGATATTTTATCATTTTTGGTGGACATTTAAAAAAGGATACAAATACATGTATTAATTCAGAAGATTTTAAAGGGTAAAGTACAATTTAATCCAGAAAGTCCTTTTGGGAATAATGGCAAGCAACTGGAAAACAAAGTCATGGAACTTTTTTTAATATATATGATAAATGCAGTAAGATTATTACATTGAAAAGTGGAAAGGATCAACTTTACCTACAATAGAGGAGTTGGACATGGTTAAACAAAACTTTTTGATTAGAGAAAAACATTATCTACATTTATAGTTGACTAGAAACCCTTTATAGGATTTGGCATGAAATAGGAAAACAATGCACTTAAGATTTGAGTTTTTGACATAAATGAAGATAGAGATAAAGATGAGGAGTGTGGGACACAAATTAGAAAATGGATAAAAATTGAAATATTGAATTTGTGATACTTTTTTGTAAAACTTTTAATAATGCATATATTATTAATATAAACACCCTTTATAATTAACAAAGGATTACAATTTTATTTGTGTGTGTAAAAAATGGGGTGAGACAGGAAACTGAGGAGGCCACAATGAATTTTAAATGTGACTAGTACTTCCTAGACTAAAAGGATTCTTTGAAAACTAAGGTCCCTTTCACATTACTACTATTTATACCTCACTTGAGTAACAAAATTACTCTTATCCACACAGATAGTGAAACCCCCAAATAATTCAAGCAGCTTTGATCTTCAGATATCTGCTGTCCCCCCAAATCAAACTAACATTTTGCTTTAAAAACTTGCTATGCCAGCCTTTGCACGGGAGCTGAGCTGAGAAAAGAGGCCCATGTGTAGGGGTGCACTGTGCATATTGTGATATGCTGTTATAGTTGAAAATTCAGAATGCTGCTAAAAATGAAGTGAAACTTCACCTTCAAAAATTCTCTGAAATATCTACTGTCAATAGGCTGAAAGAACACGACAGCAATGTAATAACTTTTCAAAAACTTCTCTAAGTTGTTTGGGTGCACTCCAGCTAAACGTTCCTATCTAATTGAACTGTCAACAGCAAAACTTAGAAATTCAGCAATAAAATAGAAAATGCATTACTTTCTGGTTTTTAATAACAAAATAATAAATTAAGGAAGTAGATATATCAAGTGTCCACAAGGCTTAATGCACTGTTTTCCTTAATTTCTTAATCCCAAGTGCCATGTTGTATGAATACATAATGTCCACTTACTGTGAAAAATGCATGTATATTTTTAATTTCTACAGAGACTAGGGGGAGAGAAAAAAATAAAGGAGATTCTATCTACAGATTCCAGTCCTTGCCATAAACTATGGTTTGGATTCTGACATTTTGCAAAACCAACCAAGCCACAAGTTATAACTTCCTGCATGGTGTGAACCCTGTTTATTCCATCGGTAACTGTCTCCTCTTAGAACTTTGCCAGTGACAATCTATATCTGAAACATAAATAGATGCTGTACCTTTGTCTTTTGGTATTCCTGTATTCTGGGCATTCAAGAGACTTCCAGTTTACAACACATTCACAAATTATTAAATATGAATGAAATATGAATGAGGTACTTGTCCAATGTTACATGATAAACCATGCCTAACAAACCACACAGTGGCCAGGATATTAGGCATGCAATATTTTGCCATGTTGTGTGTGTTATGTATCATGTTATTTGACTATTCAAATAATGTGGTTGGTTAATCATAGTTTGTGGTGTAATATTGTGCAAACACATCCAAAGACTGGCAACTATGTTTTGTTTTATAGAAGTCATTCATTCATTCATTCATTCATTCATTCATTCATTCATTCATTCATTCATTCATTCATTTATTTTGATTTATACCCCGCCTCATTTCCCCGGTCAAAGGGGAAATCATCCCTTAGATTTTCTGGTAGTGTCGTGTCCGAGTATTTGTCAGATCCTGCTTAGCTTCTGAGTCAAGAGAAAACCAGCCAGGTGTTACTACCTGCAGAAGTATTAGAGTGGAACATTACAAAATGTTAATTTAAAAAACTGCCAACCTGAACTACTGAATTAGCTATTGTCAGTGATTTGTACAATTAACTGCATAAATACCAAAGGCCCAAATATTTCAGTTTAATTCTTTTACTAGTTTGTTTTCCAGATGGTTTCACTGAAATTAGTGAGATGTTCTTTTGGAAGCCACAAAAACATAGTTAAAACTCAGTAAATAGTGACTTAACAAAGTGTAATTTACATTCTCTATTCCAAATGTTCTGGATGAAGCACATGTGATTGCCCCCCAAATTCCTTGGTAGAGTTCATCCAGAACTAGCTTTAAAAAAAAAAGCTGTATAATCCACCCACGATTTCAGTTTCTTAAACAGAAAATCTGGAGAGAGTTAACAGTGTGTAATGATGTTCCAAGAAGGGAATTTGTTTCAAAAAGCAAGCCATCAGACTTATAATGCCATCCTGCAGATGTTTCTTTTTGCATATCTGCTGATAATTCCTAGGCTACCGCCCGTTTCTTGAGAAGTAATTCCCAAGAGGTTCAGCAGGATGTGTCCTCCCATTTGGAAGCCTTGGGCTACAGAGCCACGGAGAATTGTGGCTCGGAAATTGGATAGGACAGAAGCAGTGGAGAGCTGCTTCTGGGTTTTATTATTAACCTACATACTTGCATCAAAGCTAATTTGCATCGACGGACTTTGGGTACACAGTACTCCTCCCCCCCCCACCCTTTTTTTCCCCCTTCCCCTCTCTGCACCCTTTCCACTCTTTGTCGGAGTACTAATCTCGCAGCTTCTTTTCGAAATTTATTACTGTACACAGTTCCGCGGAGGTAACTCGGCTAGCTCGATGATCCACATCGGAGCCTTTTCGTCCTTATTTGATTCTGGCGTGAGGGCAGGCCGCCGCCGCTATGCCTGTCGCGTTCCGGTGTTGTTCTTTCGGCGAGAGGCTGGCAACGCCCACGAGGAAAACCTGCTTGCAGACCCAGGGCTGCTGGCCGCCTCCTTTGCCTTTTGTTAGCAGGCAGGCGAGGGACAACAAAGGGGGTGTCCTTTGGGCAAGTGGAGGCGAGCGCAGGTGGGAACATCGTGGGCGCTCCCTGAGCCAAACGGCGAGATTTGGCACGGTCCCGCGTTCAGTGGAAAGAGACTAGTGGAAAGACGCCCGTGAGATGGGTTTTGTTGGACTTTTTACACGTTTTAACGAACCGCACCCTTCCTTGCCCGACTCCAGCATCTCAGGGGGCTCCCAAGAGTCGACGTGTCTCTTCCGCGCTGTTCTTTGGGGTGTCAGGTGCACGATCCGAGGTGGGGGAAGAAGCAGAGCGGTCTCTGGTTGGCCGCCTGTCTCGGGGCCATATGGAAAAGCTGCACTATTTTGATTATGCCTAGTGTAAACAGTTTAATGTCGGATCCTTAAAATCCAGAGCCTGTCCCAAAGGGGATTAAATCATAATCCTCCTGCTCTATAGCTGTAGTGGATTAATTTGGTATTCTCCCAGTGGCTGCTTCGCTCCCTGAAGGCTGTAACAAAAAGACTCAGCGCTCCTTAAATGTGCCGTGGTATTGGAAGTTGTAATTGGAGATTTCCAAAGGAAAAGTGTTGAAAATGACACACCATTAAGAGTGCATGTTTCATTTGCGCCATTTCTAGGCTTTGAAAGGGAGGGAGGGAGGGAGATGTTCAGCGACAGCAACTCCGAGCGAGGCAGAATGTAAACTGGTTATGGGGAAATGGCATTCTAGCGTATAGACTCGATCTTGGAGGGGCCGGGTCTCTTCTTCCCCCCTGTCCGCAGAGAGGGTCCCGGCAGCCCTTCTGGATAGCGCAACGCCGAGGCTCGAAGCCACCGAAGTGGGCGGAGCTACCTCCTTTGCACCTTTTATTTTTGAGGATGAAGCGTGTCCGTTGGGCTCGCCTGGGGGCTGGAGTCAAGTGTTTCTTCTGGCCCTAATAGATAGCAGTGGCCCCAGAAATAGGAACGCTGTTTTGTTGGTATATGCGATAAACACGTTAATGGAAACATACATTATTGCGTGGTTAAATAAAGGCGCCGGGTTTAATCCGTGGTTGTTTTTGTTCAGGCCTGCGTTGGGTTTCACGAGGTTCAGCCTTTTTAAGGGGGTGGCCTTACTTGCCTGTCTTGCGCTTGGCCACCTCATCGTGATTAATTTATTTCCAGCAGCAATTTTAGAAAGCATATCGTCTTAAATATTGAGCCATTCATTAACGGTCCCCTTTCCCACCGTTGTGCTCGGTCCCCTTTCCCACCGTTGTGCTCGTGCCGCACCCACAAAAGACTTAGCCTTCTTTCGGAAAAAGATTTCGTGTTATAGGCTTTGGCCTTCTGACCACCAACTACCAACCGCTTCGTTTTTATTTGGTTCATATAACAAACGGAGAGCTGGGAGGTAATTGGGTTAAGTACCCGATCTTTCTTCTGAGAACGAGAGAGTCCCACTAAACGCCTTCTTATAATGATAGACTACCAGGCGGCTCCCGAACTGCATCATCTTTAGCGCCCTTTTTATTTTAGCGCTCCGGCCTGAAAAGCCGGAGCGCTGGGAGAGGCAGCCGGCCAGGAAGGGTTAAAGAGCCCCGGGAAGAGGAGCCCGGCGAGGCGGGTCGCCGCGGGAGATTAGGGCAGGGCAAGCAGGACGTTGCTGTCTGGAGAGCTCCTCTCCCCGTTAAAACACAAAGGAAAGAGCCCAGGGAATCCAAACCCAAATCCACTTGTAATCGCACGAGAGAATCGCGCATAATTACTTGAGCAACCTAGATTAAGATTGATGAGCCTTTAAAGCGCCGTTTCGGATCGATCCCCTGCCCCTAGCAAGAGCCCCGCCGTTACGGCAGCCTGCCCAGCGGCGCGCCAGGACAGCGCTCCGCCGAGCGCGGGGAGGGAGAGAGGGAGGCGACGCGGGGGGAGAGCCAGCCGAGCCCAGCGCATGTGATCCGGATCAGCTGACTGGGGTCAAGAGGCCAGGGTGGCCTATTAGGAGAGAGAAAAACAAGAAAATGAAAGAAAATAGAGTTTGTATCAATATTATCCAGCCCCTGGTGGGCTTGCCTGAAAGCTGTCATAGGCGACAAACGGAGCGTTGCTTTGGACTTCTGCAAAGGGACGCGGGGCGGGGGGGGGAGAGACGAGGCCTGCCGCTAGGAGGGAAGTTAGCACGGAAATCAGGGCTGAGCGACTCACGTCAAGCAGCTGGAGGGTACATGCGAGTTAAGTGGGTGGTGAGAAGCGGGCCTCCAGAAATCCGTGGGTACGCGGAGGGGAGCGCTCCATTGCGGCTCCGAGCCGAGCCCATCGCCAATGTTAGCTGGAAAAGAAAGGCGAGGGGTGGCTGGCAACTTAACCCGGCCGCTGGCAGAGAGACCCACATTTGAAGGGAACATATTAGAAAATAGATTTTTCCCGTTCCTCAGACTAAGGAAACTGGATTCGGCAGGAAGGGGTGCTTCCATTGGACAATAATACTTAGTTATTCTAGCTTCCAGAAGGTATTATATTTCGGATTTCATGAATGGATAGCTGAGTTTATTTATCAATTTCATTTTAGGACTACACCTTAATTTCGATCCTGATCCTTACCTCAGTTTTTTTTATACGTTATGCATAGATGGAATATATCATAAAATATAATTAACATAACGAACTCCGTGGGCTTTGATTCCTTCTTGTTGTCATGCTTTGTTGACATCTTATTCGTAGCAATAATCATTGGTATCTTATCTGAAAATAATTCTGTAAAGTATTTTCCTATTCATACGATTGTTAGAAATATCCACTACTTAGTTTCAGGATTCCCTTGCTAAGATAAGCTTGATTGCATTTTGCTCACATTAATTTGGAAACAAGACGTAATTAAAGACACATATTTCTGTCAAAATCGTCTTTTATGTTCAGGAAATCAAATTAATTTTGTTAAAATTGCTCAGTTATTTTTCGGCGGCTTTCTCTTTTCAAAACATTTCTGCCAGAAACCAAATTGTAATGCCAAGCCTTCCTTTTTTATTCAGAAGTCAGTCCTGTTGAGTTTAGTCCCAGGAAAGGTTGCAGTCTAAAATAGACTGTTTAGAAATTAAATGGTGGCGGCTAAGGGAAGATTTCTGGCATCTCGGGAGAAAAATCGATTTGTGATTTTTTTTTTCTACAATGTACTGTAATAGCTACTTTTTTTTTTTACAAATATGTGGGCACACCCACACAAACAAAAAAGCATCAGAAGCCTTGCGGTAAAGTGTTAAAAAAATGAGTCTTGACTCAAGTGAGAGATAATAAAAATTAAAATATGTCCTTGCTGATAGGACACTGTCATGAACTGATTTTGGAACTAAAAGATACTTTAAGGGAAAGAGGCACAATTAAAAGCAACCTTGGTTTTACTGTAGTTATGTAAACCTAAATATCCACGATTCATAAAATATTTTCAGTTACGATTTATTTTCCCACAAAAGAACACTTCCCAACCAGATCTTGGAGAGTCCGAGGTCTCGCACTGAGTTGGCGTTAGAAGACCCAGGCGGTCTTGTTTCTTCTCCCGCCGTCCCTCTGTCGGATCGCCCTTCGGTGCAGGACCGGGGTCGCGTTTTGGGAACCCCCTTGGCCCCCGGGTACAAAGGCTCTGCTTTCGTTTTGGGCAAAGGAAACGGAGCAGGGCACATCTGCCTCCGAATTGCCGCATCCTGACGTCGCCGCTCTTGTCTTGTAGGGCCCGTGGTTCTCAGCACCCCGGCACAGCTTATAGCCCCAGTGGTCGTGGCCAAGGGGACGCTTTCCATTACCACCACCGAAATCTACTTCGAGGTGGACGAGGATGATTCGGCCTTCAAGAAAATCGACCCAAAAGTGAGTAAAGCGCCGGGAAGGGAGAGCGGCGGGTGGTTTGCTGCAACTCTCACTGGAAGAAGGCTGAACGGGCGGGGGGAACCGTCCATCGCTCCTTCTCTTTCCCCTTCCTTCCTCCTGGATCCGTTACAGCTATAATTATATAAAATTCATGATTACTTCGACCTTTCCTCGTTATCAGTCTCTTCCCCCTCCCACCAGTCCTGCCAGCCTGGGGTCTTTGAGCGACTGTGAGTAGTTTTCGCTCTTTAAGGCAACTGTTTGGTTTTCCGTTGGAGGTAACGGAGGGCCCCCCCACACTGCAGACCCGATCCTTGAACATACAACTGCAGACCAGGCGCTTCCTTAGAACTAACAGAAAATAAACCGCCCCGTTTCGAGGACCTGATTTTCGGAGGCGGGGGGGGGGCGGCTCCAGAGGGAGAGGAGGGCTTGTTGAATGGGGCTTGGTTTGAAAGTGGAGCCCGGATCCCGCTCAATTTTCTCAGAGCGGACGCAGAGAGAGTTCTGCCTTTAACGCCGACCAGCAGCAGCGATGTCGTAAAGCAGGAGCCGTGTTCGTCCCTCCTCCCCGCCCCCGCCCGCCCTTACATGGCATGAACTGTGTGGAAGGGGTAATTGCGGGTCTGGAAGTCATGTCCGTAAAATGCTATCTAAACCTTCATTAACGCCTATTTAGAAAAGAAAAGGTGCCAGGCTGTGATAGTATGGCAAAGTAAGCTGCATTTCAGTGGGGATCTGTTGTTCACCTTCAGTTCTTGAAAGCGGAGTCAGGATTAGCTGCGGTTCACTTCGCAGCTGTTTGCGCCCTCTGATTTTGGCCCTTGGGCTTAAGTATGGTCTACCTCAGGAAGAAAGGCTTGTCCCCCAGCTTGTCTGCCTACAAGGGTAGCGCTGAAGCCCTGGTGGATGCGGCCGGGCACCTTCGTCCCGAAGGGCGTCCGGAGAAGCCGGGGCTTGACTTTCCTGGTTGCAACTGTCTGATGACCAGCGTAATGGGCTTTAAGTTCAAGGAAGAATGAACCATAACCTTGGGGCTGTTAGATCGGTCTTTGCCTTCTATATTAATTTCAGAGATTTCCCTCCCTTTTCTTGAACCGCTAATTTTGTGGCCAACTAGGCCTCCAGAGGTACAGATTCTGAGAAAAACAGGCAGCCAAGTTAATGCAGTCTAGTAAATCGTTGATGAGCAGATTTATTTCCTAAGAGGTTGTAAAAATGTTATTCGGTTAATTACGATACCGTCTTGTGTGGCAGATGTTGATGGGGTCTGAGACCCGTTTTGGGGCTGTTATCTCTTTTTTTAAAAAAAAACCTAAGTAAAATGCCACCGGAGATTTAACTTATGTGCCTTAGGAAATGCAGCAGCAGCTCCATCCCATATTGAATCCAGCACCGAAAGCTTTGCCCATATTTCTTTGACTTGTATTTATTAATTTGTAATTAAATAAAATCAACAACAGAAATTTAAATCACAAAAAGTAATTATCCAGTGTATCTCAAGTGCATTTTTCCAATATATAATTCCAATATTCACAATTATATAGACAAGGTCAAAATTTCTTCTGAATATATTTAAATAACATTTCAAGTATATTTATGGAATGTTACAAAGAGAACAAGCAATATATTTGAAACCAAAATGTAAACTTTTAAGTTTAGACACTTCAAAAGACAAGAAACATAAAGTACCGTGATAGAATGTACCTTTTGAAAGAGTATCTTCTT
>JANHGC010007316.1:90991-108364 GCA_027560395.1 Boaedon fuliginosus
TGCTTATCAGAGCTTTACAACACTCCACAAGCAGTTACAGAGTCAGCATATTGCCCCCAAACAATCTGGGTCCTCATTGTCTAAAAGAATAACTGCTTACTAACATTCTGAAATAACTCTATAATATTAGTTAGGCAGGATTTCTCTTAATTATGCTTCTTTTTCTAGAGGAGAGGTTTCTTTTTGAATCATACCTTCTTAATCTTAATGTATATATCTCCGTTAAAAATCCAAACAACAAAATGACACAAACAGTGAAAAGAATGCAAATTTTGGGACAGGTAGATTTAATGTAACATGATAACTAAAAGGCTCTTCATAGCTCCCTTGGATTTTGGACCTCTCCTGTGGAGGGACACCTTACCATTTAAGAAACCCTAGAGGTACCCAAGCTGTAAATTCAATATAAGTATCTATAGCCATGATGGCGAACCTATGGCACGCAGAGGTGCCACGCAAAACCCTCTCTCCAAGCACGCGAGCCGTCACCCCAGCTCAGCTCAGCCGTGCATGCACGTGCATGCCTCCTGCCTACCAGCTGGTCTTCGGGTCTCTGCCGCACATGCGTGTGCGGCGTGCAGGGTAGCAAGCACATGGGCGCACACTTGGTTGTATGTATATGCGCGGAGGCAAGGTGCGTATGGGGGTTGTGTGCGCATGCACAGGGGGTGCACACATTACATTTTGGGAACACATATGCACTTTGGGCACTTGGTGCTGAAAAGGTTAGCCATCACTGATCTATAGTAATTTGTTCCCTTTAAAGACTTAAGGAAATTTCAGCAATTCTTTAGCAAATACATCATTTCAGAGGCCTTCCTTTTCCAGAAACTTCATCATAAATGGGCAATGATGTTAGCCATTTGTTGTTCTGAAGAAGACATACATTAACATGATTCTTCTTCCATTGAATGATAACACACTTTGAATTCTGCTAATATTCTCACTTTAATATAGGGTTTCCATATCTGGACTGAAAAATTCTGCACAGCCATTACATAGAAACTATAATGCTACCATATAATGAATGTCAAGACTTTTTGAAGGCCATATATTTCAGCTCCATTGTAATATGAACAATTTGGCTACGTAACAGCATTGTTCAAATGACATGGATTTAATTTTTTAGAAAAAGAGCTATCACTTATTGTGGAAATGAGTAGACATTTTTAAATTGTGACTATTACAGCAATACATACCAAGGTGATAAATATCTGAATATTTAATTAGCACTACCCCCTCCAAGCTGTGATGATGTCTTCATTGGGAAAAAAAACTTAATAAAAATAGCATAGCCTAGTCCACTCCTCCCATTAGCATGGCCCTTAGCAGCATGGGAAAAGAATAAATTATCCCCCGTCTTTAGGGGGGGAAACCTGGGAGACCCAATCACTGATTGCGTTGTTTGGTCTCAACAAACCTGTTTAAACCTAGATGCCTAAATCATGTACATGCTTATGCAAAGCTAAAATGGGCATTATAGCGAATCTGCCTCAGTATTTGATAGGGCAGGATCATTACATTGGAGCATAATTATATTGGAGCATATGTAATGCTTGTCATTGTGTATAGTATAATTATCATAAAATATTACTCTAGGAGTGTAGTTTGGGTTGTATTTTGTAATAAAAAGTGAATACAGATTCAAGTTCACTTTATATTTGGTGATTTCATGAACACATCCATGAAGTTTATGGGAGTATTTTGTCATTGCCTTCCTCCTATTTAGCCTATAGCCCTAGTGCAGTATTTCTTGATGTTGTCGAGTTCCCCTTGAAGAGAGGCGGGGTATAAATCAAACAAACAAACAAACAAATAAATAAATAATTCAAATACTAACCAGCTGCAACCATGCTTGGATTTTTGGGGGGTGGGGGCAGGTTAGACAAGTGTTCATACATTAAGAGTTTACAGTTTACTACTAAAGTTTGGATATGTAATTCTGCAGATTATACAGGGTCATTTTTTTCTTTTTGTTCTAAATTAAACTATTCAGTGTCCTTAAGCCATCTTTCTGGAAATATACTAGAGGTTGCATATTCTATTATAGTATTGTTTGTAGCATTAATCCAAGTAAAAGCAAGATGAAATGAAAAACTTTGTGAATAC
The DNA here is from genome assembly GCA_027560395.1 of Boaedon fuliginosus. Taxonomy (NCBI): domain Eukaryota; kingdom Metazoa; phylum Chordata; class Lepidosauria; order Squamata; family Lamprophiidae; genus Boaedon; species Boaedon fuliginosus. Next base: position 93,101 of record JANHGC010007316.1, read on the forward strand.
ATAATGCAATTTAATAACTACAATTTATTTTGTTAAGAAATTTTTTAAAATAAGGTACACTAGATTTTTGTGACATTTTTATTGATTTTCAATAAATTAATTTTCATTTATTACTATTTTTAAAAAATTCCTATTTTAAAAAAAATTGAGCAGTTCTAATCTGTAGCACTGTCCAAATATATTGAACTATAAATCCCATAAACACCAATTTGAGAGTCTGTTGCATGGGGCACAGGGTGGCATACAACCTGGAGGTTAGCACCTTGAAGATCTCCCCAACCACTGCCACCTTCTTAACTTTTAATTTTTTTTATCCTTATTTTTCATCTATCTCCCATTTTATTGATGTATTTTATATGATTTTTATGCTTTTATCTATAAGTCATCCAATCGCACTGAGAGTAAGCTAGGCAGTATCTAAATTTGATGAAGAAATAAAGTGATTAAAGTTCAAGATAAACTAAAGACCAAGAAACATATTTTTAGAAAGCTGTTTTTTATTATTTATTACCTTGATCAACCTTTATCATTATCTTAGAAAAATATACAATCATCTTAATGGAAAATCTGATTAATCTGGAATAGTGTGGAATATATTTAGCTATGCTTCCTTTTAACATTTGTCACCAGAGAACAATTTGTAATTAAATGGCATAGCATTGTTTCAGCTCCTGACACTATTTCTTTTTTTTCATTGAGCCCATCTTTTCAGGTTGAAAGCATAGAAAGTTATTTTCTGGTAGTGTGATTAGATTGGGGTTGAACTCTCCAGCTGGCAGGCCTGTCTATGACTGGCGGCGGACTGTCCCCAGTGCTTGTCATTTCCTGACATGCCTGACAGGATGGGGACAGCAGCCCCAGACAGGTTCATTAGATGGTGTTTTCTACAGCTGGGCTTAAAATAAAATAAATAAAAAAAGCTGCTGGGCCTTTCTTGTTGGTTTAAACCTAGTTCTTGTTTTGACAAATTTTGATCTGTGCAGTTTTTAGAATTTGTGACACATTTTTGTTTCCTTCGCCTTTGGCCTGCACTTTGTGCTGTTTGCCTTGTTGCTGTTTCAAAAACCTAACATAGCTTCCCCCATGAGAGGCATGGAACATGCTTATCTGAGCCATAAAGAAAAATAGAGTCGTACAGTAAACTAGGAATAACTGTTCATTTCCATGGTGATCAGCATAATGACAAGGGGAGAAAAATCTTGAGTTCTCAATACGCCAATTAAAAAAAAAGTTGATTTTTTTTTTACAATTCAAAAACATACAATTTATCAGAAAATATAATATGATTACCAGATCACTGCACTGACAAGTGTCTTGCTTTATGGTGTTATCAAAAGTTTAAACTGACTTCATAATGGTACTGTACTTTTTTGGAAAGAGACTTTTTTTTTTATTGTAAGGTTTAAGACAGTACAAAATTAGCCAAAAGCAAGCATTTATTATTCAGAAATGATCATTTGTATGGCATAGTTTAATGTCTATAATTTCTTAATAAGATGTATTAACCTGCTGTGCTCCATTGATTATTATTGCATGTCATCAGCTTTGTCTTATTTGAATAAAATAGTAATTGAACTGAGTCTAAGGAATAGGCTAATCTCAAATATCACAAAATAAGCTACTGTAAAAGCTTCTTAATTCTCATGCATAGATTATTAATAAAATTATTAAAATGGTCCTGGTATTGTTGTATGCAATTTCCATGCAAGTCTACAAAGACATTTCCATTTTATGCATTCATATCCATGCAAATTTCCCTCTATTTGTTAAATATTAATCCCTGTTGAAATGCTAGATCCAGTAATTATAGAAATCATATTAAGCTGGTAATTAAAAAATAATTATTGACTTTTTAAATTTACTGGTGGCTGATATATTCTAGCCTCTATACTAGCTTTAGCACTGATCCATAAAGAGAGTTTATTAATTCTGAATATTTTACATAGTGTAAAAATGGTCATATGCAAAACACTTGTCAGGTATTGATGTCTATCAAGATACAAATGAAATTCCTTGCTGGAATCATTTCCTTTGCTTGTTTCCACCAAGCAGCTTGGCATATTACAGCCTTTTATGCTGGCTGGGTTTAATGGCTTGCATCTATCTAGTGCAGCTGAAAACCAAGCCCTCCATTCATAGAAATCTAAGCACTTACCTTTCCTTTGTATTGTTAGTTACTGCTGCTTTAGTTTGTGGTCTCTATGACAACTGTTTAAATTGGGATGGCCAACTGTCATCTGGAGTATTACGGAAAGAAAAGTGTTAGTGAGCCCGTAGTCCCACAGATAGAGCATTTCAATATAATCCAATTTTAATTGAGCTCCAGAGACTTTGATGTGCTGCAGAAGGTTGGGAGAGAGCTATTCCAGGGAGAAATTAAAGCAGCGCAGCAAGGCTTCACTTCTCCAGACTGTCACCATTTTAAAGAAGCATTAGCATCAAACTTAACCTTCCCCTATGGAACATCTCTTTCAGCCTTTCCTGCTTTTTCTTTTTTTTTTACTAGGCCATATGTTACAAAGGCAAAGGTACTTTCATCTTTCTATATACATTTTTACACCCTCTTGATTAGATTTGAAAGGCATGTACTGGACTTGGGATGCATCAGAGGCTGTCTCTTGGACCTTGCTTTGCAACTCAGAGAAATAAAAAGCAGGAAAGGGATTAGTTTACAATTGTCATCTGGCATGTGTTGGATTTTTCTCTGAAAGAGTGCTGAAAAAGCAATCTAGCTGGATGTTAGAAAGTTAAAGATTAGATATCAGGATTATTTTTAGCTTGCTTTTAGCATTTCTCATGAGTGTGTGAATCCTACTTTATTTGAAGATGTGTACATCAGATAAGAAACCCCTCTTTATCCTTTTCCACAAAATACTCTTGTCAACAGCAGAAAATACTCACGAGGGAATGAAAATCAGCAATGAAACAGATATTGACTAATAATTGGACAGAAGGGAAGGAAGGCTCTTTAACTGATCACAAATACCAAATAATCTCTAGTTTTATTTCATTGAAATAATGATTTCAGTAATTTCATAAACTTATAAACTTAAGCATGCAAATTTAATTAAAATCAAAAAGCAATTTCTTTATTTGGGGGCCTTAAATTTCAAAGTTGCTACTACATAAAATATAGACATTAAAACATTGAGAACCCACAGTTGTCAGAAATAAATGAATAAAACAATGGTTAGGACTGATGCTTCCTCTTTATCAGAAGTGAGATACTTATCTTAAGTGGTGCCATCAGTCTTAAAGCCATGCAGTTTTAAAATTATATTTATTCATATGTGCAGATCATCCTAGCCCTTGAAAGAGTGGCTAATAGTGATCATATTTTATTCTGTTATTTGATGATAATAGAGGTTCCAACAGGATCTGCAATCAAAAGTTGCAGGAGTAGTCCTGTGCTATGTTCTGGTTAGCCAATCTAGTTTTCTTAAGGATATACTTTCCATTCTCCTCCTCATTAGTTGTTTGTTTACCATTTTCTATAGAATTAAGTATCATTACATTCTGCTTAAATGCTGTTAATAATATTAATGTTACCAAAGATCAAGCCTTGCAAAACCAGCAGGTCATTCTGTGGCTGAGAAAAATGTCTGGGAGACATCCAAACACAGATCAAACAATGTAATTTTTCCTCTCTTACCTGTTTCTGGCAGGTAGCAGGTAGAAACAGTTACACCTGGTTCTCTTTTGAAATTTTTATAGAAATAGGTATACAATATTGCCTCTGCTTATTTTAAGAAGTTACCCAAGCAGTTGTTTTCATTTGAATCTTACTGTTTGCAAGAACTAAAGCATTTTCTGCAATGTAATTAGTTTTTATTTTACCATCCGTTTAACAAATAGTACGATCAAAGATAAGTTAATGCTCAAGCAAAGATGATGTAGAAGCAGGTTTTTAAAGTAAAGTATTAGCAATATTTGGATATATATTTTCTGCTGCATCTATGCAGCTGAGAAACTTTATGAATACTTACCAGTCCTTGTTGCTAGTCTTTTTGATATAATATAATTGTTTGCCCACTTAGTAGAGACTTAAGTAAAGGTGGCAAAAAGTTATGATGACACAACTAACCTTTCTCTACTGTACCTATCCCTGGGTTAATTGTTTTGCTAATATACATGTAATAGTTTTAATAATACTAATTACAGATTATCATATGGTTCACTGAAACCTGGTTGTCTCATAATGCCATTTCCTTAGAAAAATAAAATGTTTGTATAACAAGATCACAAAAACAGAAATCAATATGTGTCCCTTTTATTGTAAAGGTCCTTGCTTATACAGAAGGCCTTCATGGAAAATGGATGTTCAGTGAAATTCGAGCAGTTTTCTCAAGACGTTACCTTCTTCAAAATACGGCCTTGGAAGTATTCATGGCAAACAGAAGTATGTTTATTATATCTTTAATATAAAGCAAGAATGTTAAAAAAAAGTAGTAGTACTTACTGAAACTGAAAAATGTGCTTCTAGTTTAGGTATTACTATTTTAGGATATTCACATTTCCTATATAGAAGTAATTTGTGGAGGATCTTTAAGAATAATTAGTACTGACTTCTTAGTAGGAGTAGATATTCAATGCCTAGCAAAGGTGCAGTAAAGAGACTATCAATTGAAGGGCTGTGGGATGGATCATCTTTCAATTATGCAATGCTATATTATCCATATAATAGCTTTACACATAGCTTGAAAGTTATATATTTTAGACAAAACACAATAAGAAGGAATTGGCAAAAGATCTAATTTTTTCTCTAAGGAAAGCTTCCTTCAGCCTTCCATGGATTTTCCTTGTTTGTTTGTTTTTTCCTTCATCTACAGATAAAACTTAAATGTTGAGAAAGGAAGGATTATAAATATATTAGCAGAGGTTGAGAGGAATAAACATTTTCCACTCCAAAATTAGATCTTGGAAAGAAAATTCCAGTCCTCAAACATGACTGAAATCAATGGCATTGCCATTGTATGAAGCAAATTCAGTTAGCCTGGAGTACTTTGACCCTAAAACTACATTGATGCAACCCTATATCAGAAGGACTTGGGTTTTTTTTTCATTAACTATGCATTTTCAGTAACATGCATAGTATACTTTTGTTTGCATCAGATTCCTAGAGAACCTTTAAGATAACTATGTTTGTCTCTCTCCGCAAAATATGAAAATCCCTTGCATCTTAATTAGAATAAAAATGTAATTGGGTTATGTCTCAAATTATATTCTTAGCTTTTTTTGTTTGCTTTTGATGACATATTTTGATGACATATAAAACCTTATTTTTTATATCAACAATTCTTTAACCCTTCAATTCTCTTTATACTGCAGCTTCTGTAATGTTTAATTTTCCTGATCAAGCAACAGTGAAAAAAGTTGTATATAGCTTACCTCGTGTTGGAGTGGGAACCAGCTATGGCTTACCACAAGCAAGGTATTCAGTACTTGATTTTCTGTTTGGAAATACATGAGCAGTGCAATGCGATAGCAATACATAAAAGTGCAATTAAATCTATTATGTAAATTATCTTTATATTAATTTAAAATGGATTTGATTTCACCCTCAGATAGCTTCCTTTTCACAACTTTTTCACTGTGATTAAGTAAGAATGTTTATTTGTTTATAGTTATTTATAGACATGCACACCCTAAAAGACTCAGAGCAATTTATAATCTAATCTAACTAATTAAACTGATGAATGCTGGGGAAGAAGGATTATGATTTTTAGGATCTTAACATCTCTCATAATGCTCCTCCAGCCCATTTCCAATATCACTGTTTTGGACTTTTTGAAAATGAGATTTCCTTGCCTCAAAAAGATTCTGCCAAGAAATTGGTAGAGAGGCAGGAGAGAATCCCTTATTAGACATTATTTTCCCCTGGAACAGGGCCTTATTCATATTTGGTCTCCTTTTTTAGCTTATTTTAGAACATTCCTAGGCAAAGATCAATAATAATGTTGGGTTCCTTGTGTTTACAACAGTTATATGAATCATACATTTAGGGATAAAGAGTGAATTGTAGAAATAATTATATAATAATTTTCTATCAGAAAAAAATGCTTTAGTGATAGAATCTACTGGAAGATTTTCTGAAAGACATACTTTCATAAGATATGATTTTGTCTCATTAGTGTTTTCATGTTTTCCTCCAGATCCATTAGTGCTTTTCTTATCATGATGTTATCTAGTTGGGTAACAAAATGCCTGCAAACAAGCAACTAAATTCAGACAGCATCAAAGACTCCACAGTATGTAGCTCTGGGTTTGAGCTACATATATTCTCTTTTCACTCTTTAATTAATAAAGATATTGTTCCATGCATACCTTTAAGTTAATATATTCAAAAAATAATCCTGATCAAAGCTCGGCAGATTTAGAAAAGTACCACAGTAGTGTGTCCTTCTAATATTACCTGAACATATATGCATCATTTATTTGATTCTGAAATCATAATATTCCTATGAATCTATTTAGTTACTCCCTTAAAGAACAGCAGGTTATGCCTAGAAAGTAGATTAATCTATTACTATGTTGTGAACAAAACAACCCTCCTTACTACACAATAGCTGTCAAGTTGCATGTAATTAAATATTTTTGTGATATAGTTCTTTTGTATAGAATGTAATTATTTTTTTAAATCAATATAATTTGGATTCCACTGATATTGATAACTTGGTGTGCAAATATTGATGAAGTTTAAAAAAAACCATTCTAATAGTTTAGACAAAGAGGTAGAAGACAAACAAGCAGTTACAAATCCTGGATACATCAAAAGAGTAGGGAGTTTTATTTATTTATTTGATTTATTCATACCTGCCTCTTTTAAGCTCTCAGGGACATGGTAACACAAATGTATTCAGCTTCCGTCTTTCAAATTATTAAATTAAATCAAAATGTCCAATTAAAAAGATAAGTCAACTTAGAGGTAGCAGTTTATGTTCTTTTACTTTTTTCCCCCCATAAGGGAAGCCTGGAATACCAGCTCTTGCTGAAATAGTATAGGCAGCCCTCTTTTTTTGGACAGCTCCCTTTCTTTCCATCTGGTATTATTCTTTGATGGAACATCTCAGTTCCCTGCTAGGGAAGCAAGCAGTGTCACAACTAGGCCTCTTTGAAGTCCAGCAGCAGTTTCTTTTGACATTCAGTTTGCTGTACCCCTTCTCTTTTCCTTTTCTTCTTCCTCAAAAGCTTTGTTCTCTCACACAACTTTTAAGATCTTCAAGCATTGAGTCTACAAATACTCATAATCTGAGGATGAGACTAGCTGTCAAAGAGGCTGTTTTGACCCATTCAAAGAAAACATTAGCCATTGTTTTCCACTGCAGTTGTTTCATGAAGTTTGTCAGTGTTTTTATTTATTCCCTATGCTCTTTAACAACTATATGGTAATTGTGGAACTTATTTCTAGATTTCGGCTGAACTGTCTTCAGTGTTCAGGTGACATCTAGCATTATTTCTCATTTTTATCTTAAGCTTAATTTAAAATTTGAGGAGGGTAATAATTTGAATGAGGGCCAATCAGTTGAAGAAAATTAAGTGTAAAATGTAAACTTACCCAGTTATAAAATATCAGTTGTTACAGTTAGTTCACTAATACATTAATAATTGATGTAAAATTCTTACATTTTCTGTAATACAGAAGGAACTACGGGCGGATATAGAATTAATTGGCAAATGGGTTCTAAACAAGTTAGTCAATATATTGGTTGAGAAATATATAAATAGAGACATTTCACATTAAAATAAATGTGAATTGAAAAATACTCTCTCGTGCATGTTTTTGCCTCCATTACTAAAAAAACAAGCCAGCCCGTGTCATGGGAATAGCATCCAATAAATAAAAGTCAAAAGTTGGTTTTGAGGATGTATAAATAAAACTACAAAATTCTTGTCATATCTTCCCATAACAAGGTGTTTTTAGAGCTCTACATAGCATGGGACTAGACTATATACAGGACCATCTCTCCCTGAGGTTATTTACCTATCCCACAAGATCCAAACACAGTCCAGTTCCCTTCCCTGAAATTTTGCCATCCAATGGGATCTAAGAACCATGCCTTTTCTATGGCTGTCCTTTCCTTGTGGAACACCTTTCCCCTGGTATTCAAGCTTTTTAGCCTTCTGAAGACCATCAAAATCCAGATGTTTGGCCAGGCTCTGGGATAGAGTGATATAAGACTGTAGATTACTGTTGGGACACCTTAAGAGGATGACCAAGGCACCTAGTTCTTAATTTTTGTTTTTGTTTTTGTTTTGGTATTACAGTACTTATGTTATATAGTATTACTAGCTTATTACCCAGCGTTGCCCGAGTATTTTTTTATTGGCCTGCCATCTTCCTTCCTTCATTCTATCTTTCTCCCTCCTCCCTTGGATATAGAATAATGCTTTGATTAAGCCCAAGTAAAAAAGTTAAAAAGCGGAGGAACTAAGAAGAAAAGAAAGCAAAAAATGGATGGTTGAATACAAAAATTATAGGTTATTGAAAAGCTGAAGAAGAAATAGGAGACACAAAAGCTAAAATAATAAAAATTAGGAACAGGGGAGGTGTTATTAGGAGCAGGGGATGTTAATTTATAGTATTGTCTCTGGAGAATAATACATGTGTTTATTTATTATTTATTTATTTAACTTAACTTGAGCTCTTGACCAACTCTCTGTGGTTTACAATCCAACTATACCTACATAGGATTAAAATAATAAAAATGCAATATAAATAAATAAGTAACCTTAACATTAAAAATTTAATAATGAAATATTGTGTGCCAAGGAACCATATACCAGTATTATTGCTGTACGCCGCCTCGAGTTCCCCATTGGGGAAGAGAGGCGGGATATAAATCAAATAAATAAATAAATAAATAAATAAATATACATGTATGTAATCAGTATGCTTACAAAGAAGGAATTTGCCTCTACTTAACATTGGATTTAAAAGAAATAATCAAGTTTTTATAAACTTTTCAAATCTCAGAAAAGTTGTGCCAAGTTGAATTTCTACATGGTTGTGTTATCCAGAAAAAGAGGATAGCAGTCAAGAAGATCTACCTTTTAGGAACAAATTAAGAGAACACCCCCCCCCCTCCCCAAAGTCCATGCTTCATCAACTAATTGGGTAGGCAGAAACTATTGGAAGCAAATAGTTCTGTAGAATCTACAATGTAGCTAGCCAAAGAGCTTTAAAAAGCTTTAAAAATAACCTTGAATGGCACCCAAAATCTGAGAGAGCAGCTCTTGAAGAAAATGTGTTACATGGGTAAACTAAGACAATATCCATAACTACTCAGGTTGCTGTGTTCTGGACCAGCTATAACTTCCCAGTGGTATTCAAGGGCAGATCTATGTACAGCTCATTGCAAGTCCAAATAGGAGGCAATCAAGTATGTGATTGGCAAAACAAATGACACTATCATTTGTAGGGTCATCCTACTTCTGCCTATCCAGTTTTGCCTCACTTCATATGCGTAATCATGTACAATATTATTTAGTTATACTGGTTTTTATTTCTGATTTTCATGATTCTGTCAAAATCATGAAAATCTATATTGTGAAATGGGTAAAGTATTTAAATATTCTGTTTCAGTAAGTGGAAGATCTAAACTGGACACTGTTCACATGACTAGACCATTTCTAAGAACATTAATATGATAGCCAAAGTCAGAACATTATAATACCCAACCTCCATATCCTTGGATAGCAGTGAAGATGACAAGGAAAGATAGGTTAGGCTTATTATCAAATCAGTTTTGACTTTTCTTGATTGCAATTTCAATACAAAATTCTGTCCAGCTAAATTGTCCATGAATTAAAAGACTTTAAATGTATTACTCTGTATTGAAATGTGATTTTTATATTTATAGCTATGTACTTAATTTTGCATAGCTATGTTCTTAATTTTAATTGACTTTGATAATTTGTTTGTAATAATGTTTCTTTCAATAAAAATGTTACCTTTCAACAAAGGATAGATTATTTTGAGATTGAAAACCCAAATAGTTGTCAGTAGAGAAGCAATCTACTACTTTTAATTATAATTTCTAGACGAATTTCTCTGGCTACTCCTCGTCAACTTTATAAATCTTCCAATATGACTCAGCGGTGGCAGAGAAGGGAGATTTCAAATTTTGAATACCTGATGTTTCTCAATACTATAGCTGGTGAGTCTTCTGTTTCATTATTCTTTATAATATGATTCAATTTGTCAAAGTTTTTAGTATGAATGGATGGAGTACAGTATACCTTTGTGATGTAAATACAGCTTTATGATTAGTTCTGGAAAAGTATGTAATATTTTATATTGGGGAAAAATAATTTGTCACTCTTTATATTTGGTTTTTGTGCTGGTAGTATTTTCTTTCTTTCTTTCTACCATTTACTATACTGATAGCATGATCTGAAGCTTTGTTAGAGTCAGCAAACCATTGTTAATATAAGACTAGAATTGAGTTGCAATTCTTAGCAGTAACAGCAAGATTGTAAAATAACAGTATTCTGCTTAGTTCAGATGGCATTTCAATGGTGTTATCATTAATTTACATCATATCTTAAGTACTATGTGTGAATTAGCCTAAAATTAAAAACCATAAATCAGTCATGATGAGAAAGCAAGGGGAAAGAAAGAGAGGGAGAAATGAACCCCTTCTCATCCTTCTCAATTCATACCACCTCCCATGTGCCACCCCTGATCTGCATGGCACCCCTTGTTCATACCCAGGCACTTTTCACAAACAATGTCACCCCTCCACATATGCCCCTGATGTACAGGGCACTTCTCACATACCCCTATGATTTCAGCCTTTTTGACCTGTTTTCCCCAACCCTAAATATTTATATCGAAGAGTAGTAAGTTAGGGGAAATCTACTTTAAGTTTGCTGAATAGAAATTATTGATGAACAATTTTTCATTGTAAAATAACTTCTAATAGAGGACAATATAGAGTAGAAATATTGAATGTATAGTTCATATAAACTATGAATTAGGAAACTATTTTATATTTCTGTCTTGTTTAATAATGTTATGAGTTCTTCCATGGTGATCCTGTTTCTCATATCTCTTTTTCATTTTTGGAATAAATAGAATTTCTTGCTGAACTGTCATATTCAAAATCTCTGAAACTATTTTAAAATGCTTCCTCCTGTTTTTTGCAAATATTCCTCAGATGTTATTTTATCTGTGCATTTTAATAAGGCACAAATCAAAAAGTTTCAGTGTTCTATTATATAATAAAATTAAAATTATTAATCTAAGATGGTTTGCTAATGTAAAATTCTCTTCACTTGCATAACTAGATATGAAACTTAGAGTCCTTTTCCACTGCTGAATCTCATTTTGACAAACAATTGCATTTTCATTGCATTCTGTTTCTAAAGTTTTTGCTTCTTTCCTATCCTTCTTGTCACTGAACATATTTCATCATGTTTACAATTCTGTGTGTTTTTTCCAAAGGTAAACTAAGCACTCTGTTACTTATCAATCATGCTAAGTTTTATACTCTCTCTGCCTGGTTTTTGTCTTTATTTTGTAGACTTAAGACTTCCTGACTGGATTATATTATACTACATTTAGTTCCCAGAGACCCTTTGATTTATGTAGTGCAGAAGGGAAGATTACTATTTTATTTTTCTCACTGAATAGTAAAATATATAGAACAGAAACTCTGCTTTTCAAACAATAAGCATTTACAACTCATTATTTTTCCAAACTTAGAAACAGTATAGAATAGCATAATATTTGAAGTAAATTATATATTACAATCACTGGAATATTTGAATCTATTTGTAATAAGAAGGCTTATTGTATTACATACCAAAATGCATTTAATGTTAAATTTAAAATCAATGTACCTAGTATATTACAAATGAAAATACAAAAAAGCAATCGAAACACTTTGTTAGAAATAGTCCTTAGAAAAGATGGACATCGTTGCTTAGGTAGAATATATAAGATGAGAAAGCTTTAATAAATAAAAGAGACTCATTGTATAAAAAGGATGAGGAATATTTCATCCTTATTTAGTATGGAAAGTATCTTTACATTTTAGTCTCAAACTGACATGTTCAGGTAATGAATTCAGACTCATTTCTCCCCCTTGTTCCCGCCTCCCTTCCTTTTTAGCATTTTCAACATTTTTACTCTGTAATGTACAAGCCCTCACTGGTTAATTATGTATATATTTAGGTACTGCATGTGTTGGGCTTATTATTGTCATCTAATTAGATGTAACTTGAACTGCTTGCTTCTAGAAAAACCATTAAAAATTCTTTCCTAATGACCTAGAGATGACAAAATGTCTGTAAAGTGTGAAGAAGCAGACAAGCACAGGAACATCACTTTTAAAGAGTGTTAATCCAGATGCTGCAATCATCTAATTAAACAATATTTTGCTGTCATTAACATTTTCACCAAGGAATTGCAGATATAATTTCTTTGTCAGCTGTCTCTATATCACTTTCCTTCTAAACTAAAGTGCCGTATAAAAACATTAAATTGGATGGTTTAATTAAAGTTACTTTAATGAAGAAACATTTCTGAAATTTCTTTTTTTTTCCTGTGTCTTAGGCTTTATTTTTCAAGTCCTTCAGTGTCATAGGCTTGTAATATTTAATATTCAGGCTTTAATCTTAATCTTTGTAAATTTAACTGGAAAATGTTGCTTCTTCAGTATAAGTAAATTATATATCAATATTGTAAAAGTGTGTATTTCTGTAGTTCATTATGTAGCAGAGAAAGTAGCAGAAATCTTTCTACTTATCTGGGACAATGTAACAAATAAAATAGGCCTCCGCCTTTTTGGCCTCCTAACTACCATTGTGCTGCTAAGTATAAGTGGAAATATAAGATTTCTCCTGGGGATAAGTAGGTCCCTTTTATACGCAGAGGTATAAATATTCAAGCAGATGCACAGAGGAATGTGAGAAATAACCTCTGCAGATCACACTGTTCCTTCCAGTGGCAATCACCATTGGAAGTTAAATCAATATGCATTGGGTCAAGCCTTCTAAAATAGTTATATAATCACTTGCTTTGAACACTAATTAAAGTTATGAGATATTCTTAAGTTAGAAAAAGATTGTGTATAGTGATGTCTTCTTAAGAAACTGGGCACTTCATAGATAAAAAGTGTGATCTATCAGTTTTGGAAAAGATAGTTTTATCCACTAATACAGAAAGATATGCTACCATGGCAGAGATTCTGTGATGTTTTACGATAATATTTTATACTGATTTTATTTATTTATTTATGTGTAGTTATTAGTAGATAAGTGACCATCATACAATATAAGATAGATTTTTGTTTGTCTTAGTTCTTTTTTAAATGTAAAGATTGTTTTGTTAAGTGGGTAGGTATAACATTTTGTAAATAACATTTTAAAAAATATTTAGGCACTTCATATATGGTATTTCATTGAATGTAAAAAGTATGAGTGGGGAAGAATACAGTTAATGAACCTGTCAGGATAGAATTAATTCATCCTGAGTCAAGGCACATGCCTAGAATTCACATTTCAGCTTTTTGTATATGATCAAGTATAATACATTTGATGCATATTAAATGAAAAATAGAATCATAGATAGATGCCCCCATGATTTATATACTTATTTTGCACATAGGTATGCCCATACAGATTCTTTCATTATTAGTTAGCTTATCATCATCGCCTTTTAATATCTAATCCCAGTATACTATTTGTTTTTATAGCAGAACTTACAAATAATAGACTTTTGGGACTGAATCTGCTACTTTTGAGACAAGGGAGAAAGATTTGAATACCAACATATATTATGTTGTCAGTAGTTTGCTTGAATTTATAATTTGATATGCTGTAGTTGTTTAGTTCCATCAGATGAAATATAATATGTTTGATAATGACATAAGGACAGTTATGTTTTGATTGCTGTTTTGATAAAGTTGTTAATTTAAACAAACATCCATAATTTTTATATTATTTTATCAGGACGTACTTACAATGATCTCAATCAGTATCCTGTGTTTCCATGGGTATTAACAAATTATGAATCGGAGGAGTTGGATCTAACCTTGCCAGGAAACTTCAGAGATCTTTCAAAGGTATGTTTCAGCTGTGTGTTTATTGAAATGATGAAGTTTATTTCTTTCGTGAAAGAAAACATGCCTCCTAGCTCTTGGGAAAGCAATTTCAATTATCACCAGATAACCTGTGATTCATTGAGTCATTGTTTCAGAAATATTTCCTAACCTACAAAGAGAAACAGAATGACCAAAGGTAAACAAAGTGAGCAAGAGTAACTTGCAACATCGTGCCAGCTTAACCAGCTTATAGTAGGACTGGACTATTCAACTCCAGAGTCCTAAGTATGACTAGTTTATTTGATTTCCAGCAACCAAAACCAGGGCCAGGAAATTTGCCAAATTTCACTCCCACAACAGTCATGGGCTCTGGATTTGGGATGTATTCTATAAGTCAGCGGTTCCCAACCTTTGTGGCTTGGCAGCCCAGCAGGGGAAATAGGGGGACTGGGCAGTGTGAGCAATGGGATGGCATGCACACACAGCTCAACTTGCACAAGCAGTGGAATGGGATGTGCAGGTCGAGCAGTGTGAGTATCTGCATGACCCACCACTCGTGCAAGTTGAGCTGCACACACGCACTTGTGTGCCAGTCCGCTGCTCGCGCGTCCCAGTTGCAAATAAGCTATTGCCTGGTAATGGATTGTGGCCTGTGAGTTGAACCCTGCTATAAATTATCCCATTTGAGGTACTTTGGTTCAAAAATTGTTCCTCTATGACACAATGTTTTGTCGAGTTAAAGGCTACAGACATAAAAGTTTTAGAAGTATGCAGATAGCATAAGGCAGGATCTTATAAATTTTAGTCAAGATACTCAATATAAAGCAACATAAAGAGAGATTTTCTGATTTTTGGAGGAATTGTCACTTTATTTTGAATAGTTTAAATTTAGTTCTATTTATTTTGTAGAGGAAAAAGGAAATCAGATTTTATGTTGTTGCTGTTATTGTTATTGTTGTTGTGTGCCACCAACACTATTCTATATTCTAGCTCAATAAGATTCATCAGACAACATTACACATTGCAATTCAATAAATAATACTTCCATGGTACAACATTCATGGTATATCAAAATAGTAACAAATTATAAAGAACATAATAATAATGTAACGGCATATTTAAAATAATGTAATGGCATATTTAAGAGCCTCGGTGGCGCAGTGGTTAAATGCAGCACTGCAGTCTCTGCTGACTTGTTCAGCAGGTTGTCAGATCG
>JANHGC010007316.1:108464-119026 GCA_027560395.1 Boaedon fuliginosus
TTATTTTCAGGGGATGTTATCCACTGACTAACCTATTAGTTAGGGGCACACGTAGATTGGGCACACGTGTAAAAATCTAGCTCGGTCTTACTTTCAGGGGAGGTCATATTTTCAGGGAAACAGGGTAGTAGTTTAATAGCAATAAAATATCTAGCAAAGGCTAAGATATTAACTTCTGTTAGCATCAATACTAAAGTACTAAATTGAGTAAGTAGTCCCTTTGTTTGTATTGCTTACTTTACACTATCTCAAATCCAGAAAGCCCCCTTTTCTACTCCAGAATTTTTTGAATCCTCTTATTTTCAAAATTAATTTGTAACAAAAGATATAGGTATTCAAAAAGTACATGGAGTATAACATTTTACAGAATGTTTTAATTACATTTATGTGTTTTAAATATCCAGTTTGATTTAGTAGCTAAGGTATTAGCTAAAACCAGGAGATTGTGAGTTCTAGTGCCACCTTGAACACAAAGCCAGATGGGTGACTTTGGGCCACTTTTCTTTTCTTTTCTTACTCTCAGCCCTTTGAAGGAGGCAATGACAAACCACTTCTAAAAAACTGAGAAAACTGCCAAGAAAACTATAAGGACTTGTCCAGACAGAATCTAAAATGTAGACATTATTGAATGAAAGGGGGAGGGAATGTTTTAGGAGCTTACTTTAATTGAATTATTTATAGTTCAAAATCTATAAATAATTCTAAAAGCAACAAATATTTCATAATTACATTGTTAATTAAAAATGTGGTCAGATTCAGATAGGTTGTACACATTCATCTTTGCCCCATACGTAAATATTCTATTTCTGCTCTTTTGCCCTTAAATAAGGCATTTCCTTTCTCTTTTTCTAGGAAGTGACCTACAAAGTTACTTTTAAAGTACATAATTAGTTCTGTAATTATTCAAAATAGCCCCAGGAACAGTTCTTGGAAGTCTGGTTTTAGAAATCAGGATAATTTTGTGTGTCATTCTAAAGATACAGCTTTATATTACCAATTGTAAAGGTTGGTTTCTGCTTGTTAGTTGCTGAATTGAACAGGAAATGCTACAAATAAGCAACTCTTCGTTTAAAAAAAAATCACAACATTTGTCTTCATATTTCATTATATATATTTAATTGTAAGTTTGAAAAATAAGGCAAAGTATTTGTCAAGGTGTTTTATCAGTTAGACATTTGAGACTTCAAGTTATATTCAAGACATACAAAAGGTCAGAGGTTATATTTATTGTTTGACAAGTTGAAAAGCTAATGAAAGAGACTGTCATAGATCCATAGATTATCTTGGCATGAACAAGCCATCGGGAGATCTGCTTATTTTCAACTTGATTGGATCTTCCTGTAAGAATACCACTAAGTTTTCAAATAGGAAATTTTTTGCAATTTTTATTTTAGTTTAATTTTCCTTTAAGAAAAATAGTTTAAAAAGTTTTATATACAATTATATAGTGCATTATATGGTGTTATTAGTATATGACTTTAGCATCCTGTGTCACCTCTGCTCATTAAAGTATAAATAGGCCTTTCCCTCATTATTTCCAATCATGCAAAATACTATAGGTTGTAGCTCCATCACTAATGACAAATTCTTCTAAATATTAACCAATCTGAAACATATCAAACACCTTAATCTGTCAAAATATTATTATTGTTGTTGTTGTTAACAAAATTATTTACAGGCAGATAATAAGAATAATGATTTACTTATGTTATACTTTAATTTCAGAAAAGAGAATAATATATTGAGGTTTTCAAATTAATAAATAAATGAAAGTGTGATTTTTTTTCACGCAAGGAATTCTTCATACAACCAGATGTTTTGGTTAAGCAACTATCTGACTAAAGCCTTTCTAAACTTTTCCATGTATAACTTTTTATTTAATTGGGTCCTAAACAAAATTACTTTTCCCTACAAAATTCAATTTTTACTTAACCAGTTAATTATGTTAACTTTCTAACTTTAAAGTTATTAGAATTGTCCTGCTACCATATCTGTTTTAATTGTGTTGAAAGAAGCAGTATTTAGTTAGATCCTAGGGACATTTAAATCATTAAATAAATATTTGATAATCTATATGAGAGAACTACATATTTATCAAAGAAAGGCTATATATCAGATTCTTGGGTCAGATAATATATGATTGTATATATATATATATACACATCGCCAAGATTCTTCCAATTTTACACGGGAGAAAACCCGAATAACCAAGGACTTACATACAAACACCCATGAAAACCTCAGAAAACAAATATATATACACATACTTACATACATATGAAATAATATAATACATAAAAATATTTATATACCATGCTTGTGAACATATAGAAAAATGCTAGTACAATTTGAATTAGAATGGTTATAGCTGCGAACTTGTTAAAAAAGCAAATATCCAGGATAAGATTTATTTCAGAAAATGTTGGTAAGTGAAATGTCAAGTAATAATTAATATTTTCCTTCAGATGTCCTGTCAACTGGGGATTTTCCAGGAAAAACAGTTAACCATCATTTTACAATAATATTTAACAACACCTTGCATTTGTGTAAATTGACACTATAGTGCATAGAACCTCAAATTAGAGCTTTTTCCAAAATTGAATAAATAGTTAACTACCCCACTTTGCATCTACATTATCTAGCAATGGCACTCTTGGAATTCTTCAAGACAATGCTATTTTGCAAAGAACAACATGAGGAGAATAGCAGCCTTCCATGTATGTTCTCAACAGCTAATATTAGAAGGCATTCTTAGTTTAGGGAGCAGACTGCATATTACTATAGGCAATTTCAAAGATGTTTTCAGATGAGAAGACAGAACAGAATGAGGTCTACAAGAATAATACAATATATTCACAGGCATAGACAAGAGAGATAATGTGTACAAATATTAATCTAAATGTCATAATATCTTCGTGTAAATGATGCAGCTTACTTGCATCAAGTGTTTTGATATTACCGTTTGACATTATGAGTTGTTCAGATGCCACTAGTTCTCATGGATTTTAGCTGGCATTTATGGATTTGATGAGCTTGGTCAATGATTCTAATCAAAATAAACATTGTTACACTATGTACCACTAGAGGTTAGTTCTGTGTCACCAGGTTTAACTTCTAATTTTTATATTAAATTGGAACTAATATCAATTTCTGATACCATAATTTTTTTTTATTTTACTAGATTTATACCCCGCCTCATTTCCCCAGTCAATCAAATTGTAGCAAATTATAAAAATACAAATGTTTAGTTAAAATAAATACCAGTACCTAGCCTTTTATGTCAGTTATATTCATCTTCTTTTGCAGCTATTTCTGCTGAATGTACAAAAGTTGAAATATTGAGCGGTCCTTGGTGCTCTTTGAGCTTGGTTGTTTTCTTGCAGACGTTTCATTAATCAAATTCGGTAACATCATCAGTGCTAGTTGACAATATTTTGTGGTATTTTAAAAGTACTCTAAGCATCCACAATGTTTTAGAACAGATTAACCACGCATTACACTTACTGATTTAATGTGTGGGGTTATAGCTGCCTCTGGATAGAGGAGATGGGCAGCATAAACATTTAATAAATACATAGTTAAAAGAACTAGGTGTAATATTCAGGAGCAGGATTCAGTTGTAAGATAATTTGAAAGCTTGCTGAAATCAGAATTTCTTGGTCTTTTGTATAAAATGAAAATAGGCTAATGTGTTATGTAAAGAATATTAAAATCATGCTAGAATCTATCCTGTTGGCATCTGATATTAAACAGAAGGATTTAAGTCACTGATTCACACCTTTCAGTGTATTCCTCCACATGCCTAAGGAGAAATAAATTCCATTAAATTGATTGAGATTTACTCCCATGTAATTTGGTGTATAGTTAAAAGTCTTTTTAATAAAACCTAGTAGTATGTTGTAGTTGAACATGCCATTTATTTGAATGTCTTTGTTTGTTTTGGAACAATTGTGTTGTGCCTTTCACCAAAACAATTCCCAGAACAGTTTTCAAATAATATATAAAAATAGTCATGCCAAGAAAATGCATCACAATAGAAGCACCAATTAAAAGCAGCAGGCAAAACCTTCCCATAGTAAGTACCTACTTCTATTTTAGGGGTCATGAAAGAGAAATGAAGGATTATGTTCCATTAACAACTGAAGTAAAATTCCCAATTCCAATCCCTGCTGTGATTACTATACAACACTCCTTTCCTGTCAAGTCTGATCACAAACCTACTTAAAATAAAATGTTAGGTTTTTTTTCAGGCCCTATTATTGTAACCTCAACAGCTATTCTGGCAATTGTATCAAATGTTGCATCAACCTTTGCTGCATGAAATTTACCAAATCCTATTACATCAGTTCAAGGCTAGGCTGTATCTTGTTGAATAATCAAGAAGGCAAAGCAGTGAAGAAATAATGATTTAATTATTAATTATATAATAATACTAAAAGTATAATTTATATTCCAAGGATTACTTTTGTTGTACAAAATAGTGAATGAAAGAAAACTAAAAAGGTTGGGTAGCCTGTGAAACCTGAATAAAATGAAAAATGTAAATATTTATTTTATTGTTCTTCCAGTAGTTGGAATATGCCTGGAAAAGATTAAGAAGTAGGTCATGTTTTTCTTTCAAGAATGTTTAGTGAGGTCTTGCAGTGCAATCTGCATCAGATAAGCTTGATCCTAAGGGATTACTAAAATATTTTGCACACATGAGAAAGCTATTAGCATATCCTTGACACAGCAAAGTATTAAACAATCAGAATGTTTAGAGAAACCAAAATCCTGGTATATTAACTTAAAACTAAAATTAACTGCAAGATAGAATGTGTAAAATACATTTGGAGGTTTTTTTTGTTTTGTTTAGTTTTGTTTAAAGAATCTGAAACAAATATAATTTGTTTCATATTTACTAAACCTAGAACTAATTCAATAAGTATATGGAATGTATAATTGATATATTCATGAAATGTATTCATTAGATTTATAATAACTTATGTTGTAAGTTATGTTTACATCAAAATTATAGCAGTTATCTTAATGAAGAGTCTTTCTAAATATACATTTAAAATAAACATAATTAATAATTCATTAGGTTATGGAATAAACAGTGACTATATGCCCATAAGATTATTGTCATATTTGTTTTAACATTTAATTTTGGGTTAACTAATAAATATATACCTAAAGTCTATTTTAGTTTAGATTCTTTAAAATGTTTTTATTTTAAAGTAATTTATTTATTTTATTAACGTTAGTATAGTTAGTCCATACAAAGAAATGCACTGAGCTAAGCTGAGCTTTCTGCTGTATAGCGTTAGCTAAAATCTCAAATGTTCTTGAGTAGAGAGAGGTTATCTCACTAATATTTCATTCAGAAGATAAATAGTATAAAAATGTGCAAGCTATGAGGCACTGCCAGTCATTTTTCCATGTGATGTCCTTTTACAGGAAATAAAAATGACATCATTTTTGAAGTTAAAATTTACACTGTGGAATAGATGGCTCAGCTCATTCCTTTCAGTGGATTTCTTTTGAATGGCTTAATGGTGAAGAAAAAGAAGAGAAAATCATGTCAGCCACTGATCTGCCCATCTGGTTTCCTTGCCTCATAATATGAAATCCACCATTCAAAAGGGAACAGCACTGGAGACCCCATTGATTATGAATTTAATATGATTTAGGAGAAATAATGATGGGGATGACTGGACTGAATGGGGTAAATTGATTTTGGAGCAGGTTCTATATTATCTAGGTTAAAGTAATAGTTGAATAAAAGAACTGGTGTGGGTGGGTTCAATGGGGTGGAAATTAAAGAACAATGTTAAGTGATTTGGTTCAGTTATTTGATTGATCTTATGGAAAATTTAAAGTCTTTTCAAATGTGCATATGTACATATACGTTAATATATGGAAATTCCATCAAAACATATGTACTCTGTTTCCATGATATATGAGAAAAAGAACTTGTCATTCTATGATAGTTAAATAAAGTAAATAAATAAATTGAGGCAAATTATCAATTCCATAGGAAATCAGAAGTTTCTCTTCTGATAAAATTGTGGATAACTATGAAAGCAGCAAAAGAATTTGATAAGGTTATTAGAATTTACTAGAATATGTAAAAGGACATATTTTTCTTTGTTTTCTTTAGTGTGCTACTACAAGCTTTCATAGTATATCAGTGTTCACTATTCACAGCATTTTAAGGGAACCAGTTAGTGTAAGAAAACTTAAAAATAATTTTCAGTGTACTAAATAGGCCAAAAAAGAGGAGGATCTGTTCAATTTTTGCTTTCTAAATAATGTTTGTTTGTTTATATCCTGTCTTTATTTTTATAAACAACTGAAGATGGTAAATTTATTTAATACTCCTTCCTCTGTCTATTTTCCTCACAACAACAACTCTGTGAGGTGAACTAGGCTGAGAGAGGCTGGCCCAAGGTAAAATATCTATCATAAAAAAAACACCATTAGTTGTCACAACTCAAATGAATACTTTGTAACCATACTAGACAATCACACTTCAGTTTCTTAGACACTAGGTGACAGATCCATACTAAAATACAGATCCAGCAAGATTTTCACACACAACAATCAACAACTGAAAAGTGATGCTAACATAGAATCATACCCTGTAACAAACTCAAATATTTACTTTATACCCACATTTACATCATTAGCACTACCATAGGCCCAACAACTTCACACACAAAATTGGAGGTGCCTTAAGTGTTCTTCCCCCATTATGGTATGGACCACGATCTGTCTGAAAAAAGCTGAAGTGGTTCCCATCTTCAAAAAAGGAAATAAATGGTTCCAGGAAACTGCAGATCAGTTACCGTAACAGGACCTGAAAGGATCCTGGTAAAGATAATCAAGCAATAGATCTATGAAACACCTAGACACAAGCAAAGCTATTAATAGAAGCCAGCCTGTGTCTGGTCTGGTCACCATGATACAAGAAAGAAGAGCAACAAAGACGATTATGGTCTGGAGGCTAAAACATATGATGAACAGTTGCAGCAATTTGGTATGTCTAGTCTAATGACCTAATAACAGTTTTCCAATATTTGAAGAGCTGTAACAAAGAAAAGGGGGACAACCTATTCTCCAAAGTACTGAGGGCAAGACAAGAAGTAATGGATGGAAACATATCAAAGAGAAATCCAACCTAGAATTAAGGAGAAATTTCATGACAATGAGAGCAATTAATCAGTGGAATGGCTTACTTTCAGAAGCTGTAAGCATCAAACGTTGGAGGTTTTTAAGGAGAGATTGGACATACATTTGTCTGGAATGATATATTGTTTGGGTATATATTGCTTGGGCAGGAGGTAGAACTAAAAGACCTCCAAGTTCCCTTCCAACTGTGGCATTCGATATTCAATCTGCCAAACACTCGGGAATTCTATGTAAGACAACTAATGAACAAACATAGATCAAAAGAATTAATGGATACAAAATTGACATAATAAAACAAGGACCAATAGGGTCATTTAACTTCCAAGGATACTCTGTTATAGATTTCAGAATAAGTATTTTAGAATGAGGAAACTTAACCAGCATAGAAGAGCAAAGTCTCAGCAAACACAAGTATGAGTTGAAAAGATACTTGTATCTAACATGTATCTGCAAACTTACCATCTTCCTATTCTCTTTCTCTCTCTCCCCCTCAACCTCCTTACCTCCCTACTCTACCTCCTATCTCTATCTCTTATTCCAATTTAAATCCTTCATGAATTTAGCTACCCATGAAGTGAGCTATAGTCTTTAATAAAACATGTCTTTGTTTGAAAAGATGCTACCACATCTCTCCTGCTTTTTTTCCTTTGAAATAATCATGACATTTGTAGATGTATCAGACAGAAGAAATACTGTGTTTAGTAATTCAAGCTTCTCACATGAAATCCCCATTCCATCTCAAGCAGTCCAACCATATTACAGTTAAAGAGAATGAGTTATCAGTTTTTGGCTGTTGAATGTCATATACCGTGAATATTAAAGAATGTAGAAGAAAAATGGAATGCAGGTTTATAAAACTTACTTATTTATTCTCTTTACAGCCTATTGGTGCTTTAAACCCAAAGAGAGCAGTCTTTTATGCAGAACGCTATGAGACATGGGAAAATGATCAAACTCCACCTTATCATTATAACACTCATTATTCTACATCTACCTGTACATTAGCCTGGCTTGTTCGCATTGTAAGTATCTTTCGTATCTTTATAGAGAAAGCTGTCTGCTGTTTTTTGTATTTTTTTAAAAATGTGGTTTAATTATAGAACTGAAATTTTAGGGAAACAAAGCAAGTCAACCTTAAGAACTGTAACTGCAACCATTATCTCATTACAATTACCTACAGAAAGAGAATTAATAGGAATTAATATAATGAGAGAGTATGATTACTGACATAACAAGGCCAAACCAAGGAATTACAATATTTGGGTAACACTGTCCTATTCCTGCTCACACATGCACGTGTCACAGGTAGGTTAAAGGTTTTATTTGAGGCTTTCCAAGAGTCTTCTGACAACAAAGCTGATAACAAAGTAGAGTAATATAGTAGAGTAAAATAATGTGTTTTTGAACAGTTCTTAAGTATTTTAACCTTGATTGTGGTCCCAAGATTATTAGGGAGCACTTTTTCTAGAATCAGGTCAATTCTTGGAAAGTGGGGGACCAAGGGACCTCCAAAAGTTCTACATGATAGCAAGGGTCAATGGAGGAGTATATAAGGAATAAAAGAAGAAAGATAAAATGGAGCATAGACCAATTTCAAGCCAAAAACGTATATTAGGTCATTGTTCTTAGAAAGAACATGAAGAGTATTGCAGTGCAGGGATTGAAGGACCCAGATTAAGGAGGAAAGAGGAAAGACCTGCCAATAAACACCTACAGGAAATCTAGAATGAAACTACCCGGTTCTCCACCAGGAGTAATATTTCATCCATTTTCAAGAAACAGTGGACTAGAAAGTATTCATTCAAGAGGCATTAAACGCTTTATCTATTCTACCACAAAATACCTTTTTGTACACCATTGTCATGAAGGCCAAAGAATGGGACTATACAACAACTCTAGAAAAGGGACTCAGAAAGCCAGGGAGAGCGGGGGAGACACAGTTGAACTTGTGAGCATGAATTATAAAGTAACATATTTCCAAACTTATCATCATGCTAACCATGGAATTGATGCAACTCAATGCTATATCCATACGATTCTGAAAACTCAGAATAGAAATCAACTGACAATATATAAGGCTTTTTTTGTTGTTACAACAATGCATACAAAAAGCAGAACAAAAAAAATTAGATTGAAAAAAATAGGATTATTGGGGAATTTGATCCACCTTTGTAAGTGAGCAAATCTAATTTGCACACCCTTGAACAATACATGGATCTAAATGCCATCATCATTTGAAGTGTTCTGTTCTTCAAATTTTATTACTTTAGCTTAGATTCTAATCTCCTTCTTGATAAAACAAATAAATATTTCACATGAAGGGAAAATATTTTGGAATTTAATGCACAATTATGGATGTATTTTATCAACACATTGTGCATCAAATTCTATAATATTTCAACTTAAAATTATGTTTTAATTTTTTATAATAAGGAAGAATACTTTCTGAATATTAGAGGAAATGATAGTGAGTATTATGATTATGACTATATTTGGAATCTGAATCTTAAGAGGAAGATGAGTTGGAACAAGAAATGCCGGACATGGAGAGGGCAGCTCTGTTGGCCATGGAGGAAACTTGGGAAAGGCAGAAAAAGAAGCCTCCAGCCAGGCCCTTACCACCGCAGCCCTGCTCGTCCCTCGTGCCAAAAAAGAGGCAGTCCAGGCTTCTCCAGAAGGACTTACCTTTTCACTCCCCGCCCCCCCCAAAGAATCTTGCCGCTATAAAACAAAACAAGATGCACGGCACACACATTACTAACATCTACCAAAAGAGCCAGCAAGAGAGAGAGCATGAGAGAAACATTGACCAATTTTTTAAAAAATGCCTCGGTGTTGCAAAGAAATTTGATTTGCTCTTTCCAGTCTTCACCTTATGCCTAGATCTCCTGGCCCTCCTTGCATTGGTTGCTGGGGGGAAAAGGTGAGAGGCAGGTGGACAGGCAGGGGAGGAGAGGGCTTTATGCAGCTGGAAGCAGTGCTTGGCGTCTCCTCTTAAAAAAAGGCTTCTTCTTATGCTGTTAAGTTCTCAGGAGCCGGAGAGGGAAGGAGGAAACAGGCTGAATGCAGAGCGAAACAGAGCTGTGAGTGAGATGTGTGCATGTTTGTTCTGAAAGAGCCGAGGAGGAGAGAAACAGCATTTCTCTCTGTTTCTTTCTGCATTCAATCTGGCTGCCTGCATCGAAGTACCTTAAAGGGAGGCAGAAAAGTTTGGCCACTCCATCTCGGGTGCACAGAGCGTCCACTCATCATTCTCACTCATAGCTCTGTTTCTGCATTCAGCCTATTTCCTTCTCCTCTCTCTGGCTCCTGATTTATTTATTTTATTTATTTATTTATTAAATTTATACCCCGCCTCTCTTCACCCAAAGGGAACTCGAGGCGGCTAA